>DWKL01003714.1:0-11242 GCA_018249415.1 Phareas burnsi
CATAAACTTGAAATTGTTTGATAGATGCTTTTCGAGATATCGATCACTAAAGCCACCTACCGAGAAAATAATGGATTCTTTTTCCCCGACCCATTATAATACATACAGTCAGCTTCATAAAGATATTAAGTGAAACTGTGGTCAGTCAGCCTGACTTTAGCCTTCATTTTTCTTTAACACGAAAATGTATTTGGTGAATATCATTCCATATACATATACCATTGTATATTTTGTTGTGGAATATATTAATGAACACCCTGTATAAAATAGGAAAATGTAAACTAAGATATATTGATTGATTTGAATGATTTTTTTTTAAATAAATGCTTTCTAGGCTCATAGCTCCACAGTGGCAATAATTCTATGTCGTGGGTTCCATGGATACATACAAAGTCAAGTGCACAAACACCCAGACCCAGAGCGGAAATTTAAATCATTATTATCATTTAAATGTCTGCTTGGCTGGGATTCGAATTCGGAACCATATGCGTGTCAGGCTAGTATAGCAACCGCGTCGCCACGCGGACCGTCACGGTGATTATTCTGACTACATAAAACTGCATTTGGGTCTCTTAAAATAATTTTGAGCATCCTATGATTTATATGAAGCTGACTGTACATATATATTGCAAATATGTGTAATAAACAATAAGGTGTCTAGGTGTAAATAATTGAACACATTAAGATTGTTTTAAGATATTTTCCTCTTTTGTAAGAGCTACTGCACAATTTGAACTCTAAGAGCAGATAAAGTCGCAAGTGATAAGATAGTTGTTTATACATAAATACTTTTTAATAAGATATCTATCTCATTGATTACATTACAATACCCACTTGGCAATTGAGATAACTGGCTTTTGTCATATTGGACAATATTATTATGAATCAATAGTATCATATTGAAAACAATTCAAACAGAAGCATAAATAATTTTATTGACTACTTGCAACTTTTTGATGGCTAACGTATAATATTGAAAGAGGTGCCCAACGAATTTATTTCAGTATAAAGATATGTATTGGAAATTCATTTCAATTACTATGTTAATTACTATATTTACTACAGGGGTTACAAAAATTAATTTGTAAACAATGGTTACAAGTTAATGCTTATGAATATTGATTTAGCTACTACTGTGTGCCTTAAATAGTATTTCTGTATGTCTGTAGGATATTTAAGGCATTTATAGACCTTTTTTGTTGTCAACTCTATCTCAAGGGCTCCCAGTGCTCATATAAACATCACGTAGATTGGAGATAGCAATATACAAGAATAGATAAAATCGTTCATGTATATCAATGTTCTGATGAGTTTGAAAAATTCTGATATGGTTTGTATGATTTTAAAATAGATATTATTCCTTATTTTGGATTATCCAACAAAATGTTTTAAGCATAAAAAATATTTTGCTTTTTAATATTTTATATTTTGTGAATAAAAATAAAGGCTATTAAGTAGAATTGTGTTTCCCTCACTACAATTACCTGCTACTTGCGTTGGCGAGGCTGCTTAGCAGAATGTATAAGTTTTATTTAATACTTTATTCATCATCATTATCAACCCATTAATGTCCCACTACTGGGCAAAGGCTCTTCTCAGAATGAGAAGGATTCGGCCAAAATCCACCACCCTGGCCAAATGCAGATTGGTAGACTTAACAAACCTAGAACTTCAGAGAGAACTCGGCTGTGTATTTTTCTTCACCGTTAAAGCAAGTGATAGTTAATTTCTATCACGCACACAATTTTGAGTTGCGTGCGGAATTCGAAAGCCGGACATCCAGCATGAGAGGCTGGAATCTTTTCTATACTTTATTGCTATAGCGATAATAATGGATGGATTAAAAAATATTTTCTTTTAGTCTACTAAGGGAGATGGTGTACTTTTAGTTCTATAAGAGTCCTTTGTTAAGGACAGTTTTAAAATAAAAATGCTTAGTGTTAAATCTATTTATTTATTTATTTAGATACAGTATGATTGTCTAAAAATATTTTTTCAGTATAATTAATCTTAACCTCACACTTATACAATAATACTTATTACCTATATTAATGTATTATTTAACAATATAATTTTCGGACGGCACATATTTTCAAATTTGCCAACATATTGAAATATATTTAACATGTGAACAAAAATATTAAATTCATTTCAGCCCAGAGAAATCTTTTTGATACAGTAAACATCTAGGCCAATCACTAATGAGTTGCCTCCGTAGTTGCTACTTTAGCCTCTGGACTAAGTATGCAGTTGTATCACACATACTAACATCATTATGCTTTTCGGCCACTGCAGCAGGGCAGTATAGATGCTATAAAGCAGACTGGCCACTGGTGACAGTGGTCACTATTGCCTGGCATTTACAAAAACATAGTTGCCATCATCACTGGCTTTGAAAGATCTCTTTACACCTTTTATGCCAGTATTGTTGGCTTTCAGACAGAGCATTCCCTCCATGTCCTAGTGTTCCTAGAATACCTCTGATTGTGCTTCCATTGTGCATTACTTTCATTACAATTATGTATAAATATTGCGAAATTAAATATTCTTACAACTAACATTTTAATTTAAACTCAGTTTAAAACACTGGAAGACTAACAATAAACACTTCATAATGCTTTACCGTTATATATCTCTAAAATAAGGTATACAGTTTGTCATAAACACACATAGTATTTCGTTATTATGCACATCTTTAAGTTATTATTTTAATTTTTTTTTTAAATTGTATCATTGTGTATAAAAGCTACTCTTATTATTTATTCTTATACAAAAACTGTGATGTTTTAAAAAAGTCTAATAATATCAACAGCGACGAAGGTTTTATAAAAGAACTTACGTTCTTAATAAAGTTTTCATTTTTGTATTAAACAAAAATTGCTCAGATATTATTGAAGCATAATTTTATTGTAATGTCCTTGTGAAGTAATTAAGAAGTCGTGTCTGTAGTTCGTTAGCTATGATCAATCGTTGGTAACGAGAACCTGTTACCAACCTTACAATCCTTGCAAAAACAACTGAGTTTTTTTTATTATTTCCGATTTTATGTAAGAGAAGCAGTAAGCAACCCACGTGACGTTAAGTAGTTACTGCCACACTCGACATTTGTTACCGACCTAGGTTAGAAGTGGAGGCTTATCTGTTATCACAGAATCATTGCTGCCTCCGAGAATTAACTTGGAATACCTAATTTTCCACCTTAGTATACCCTTTAAACTAGAACACAGCGGCTTTACACCGCAGCTATAAATAGGTATGGCGATTGCCGAAACAACCGTTTATTTGTCATAACTTCAGTTGGGGAAACAAATTATTTTAAAGGACCATTACAAGTTACAATACACGAGCCATCAACGTTCAGCATTGAGTAGATATGGAACAACCTCATCAATGCTCACATCGCCCACGAAGCCCACAAAAAAGACATCCTCGATGAAGGTGCCCGTGAAGGAGCGGAGAACCGGTAGCTGCAGCAGCAAAGTGGCTACACGTTCGTCATCTGGTTGACAAGCGGCGCGCAGAGACCGAAGCACCTTCATCTGGTAGTCTTGCAACTTACGGGTAAGAAAGTCTGGGGCGCCATCTAAGGGTAAGCAAACGAAAGATTCTGATTATTTCTATATCATGAAATTTGGTAAGAAGCAATGTTATAAATAGCACAAGTAATGCGACTAATTCGAAAACCGTAAATTTGTAGTTTCGTCATAAAATTGTCTGTACAAAATTCACGGTACGCGCGAGTCCGACATGTACTTGGCCGGTTTTTTATTTTTGCATGTATACGAGAAGCTAACAAGGAACATCAAAAAACAAACCTCTTCAAAAAGATTATC
Source organism: Phareas burnsi (assembly GCA_018249415.1). Lineage (NCBI taxonomy): Eukaryota > Metazoa > Arthropoda > Insecta > Lepidoptera > Hesperiidae > Phareas > Phareas burnsi. Next base: position 3,834 of record DWKL01003714.1, read on the forward strand.
TTTCAAAAGTCACCAATGACCTCATTTTTCTTTTCATAACACTGAAGTAGCGAAAGAGCATGCAGTTCATCTGATGTTAAATAACCACTGCCACCTCTGACCACCACACCTAACTAAATAGAATTAAAGTACTTTCTCAAGATAGCTACAGATACATTGCTACACATGAGGACTGGGGTGTATTATATTGTGGCGCAACATATATCGCATGGCGCAACGGTCACCATGCCCGTCTGACACGCAGAACGGTCCGAGTTCAATTGCCGGCCAAATAGACATCATTAGTGTAGAAAGCGTTTTTCTTTTTTATTTGTAACAATGTACCTGGACAGAACAAGCACAGCGCTCGGAGATGTGCATGCTCTCGGTCCGAGACACGCAGCTGTTCCATGTGGCTCACAAACTGGTGTAATCTTGATAACGTAGCACTTACTTCTGCAACACGCTCATCCGAATAGTCTGACGCTGTGATCTGGGAAGGAATCAAAATAGCCATCCATATTAATAAAATAAAATAGAAAAATATCAAACTATAACAAAATAAACAAGTAGTGTACTGCACGTTTGTTTGCTACAATTCTAACTTACAAAACAAATTTATAAATGGGGACTGTTGCCTCACCTCTGGTTGAGCCAGGTCGCAGGGGTCCCGCGGGGGATGCGGTGCGAGTGGGTCAGCGCGGTCGCGCAGTTCGGCCTGCAGATGTTGCTGTAGCGCGGGTAGCAGCGCGCCGAGTGCCAGCGCGCCCGACCAGCGCACCAGCCCCAATACGAACAGCTCCGGCCAGCACTTGCGGAGCAGTGTCACTTGGATCTCGAATCTGGAATGCGTTACAATATCTTTGTCATCTCGTGGTAGTATTTTAAGACGTAGAATTATTATCGTTATCATTTGGGAGAATATGAAATATATTTTGTGTGGTTAATGAATTTTGAATTTTGTGAAATGCCGGATACAATTACAGCAAGGCGACCATCTCAGTCTTCAAGAGTAGTGATGCATCTACGTACGATCTGAGGATATTTTAATTTTAAGTGTTGCAAACAAACATGCAGGTCAATTGTTGTTAATTGGTTACTGCAGCCCATGGACACCCTTATATAACCTAACAGGACTGAAAACCTGTAGCAACTCCAGCCCAAGTTACTCTTAACCCTGTAGTCACAGTGGACTTACGGGAGCGCTACCACAGCGGGTAAGGTGCGCAGCCAGCGGGCGCACGCGGCGAGCAATCGCGCGGCAGCCTCGCAGGCGGTGTGCAGACGCAGCGCCGGGGCGGTTACTGCAGCGCCACCGGGCAATGAGAGGGGCAGCTGGAGAGACTCTGGAGTGCTCAGGATGCCTACTTCTGAACCTGGATAAGAGTAAACATTATCATATTAAGGATATCAAAAGTATTTTTTTTATTTAAAAATCCTGCAACTTATCTAAAAATTTAAATGAGATATTTTATGATTATTTTTTCTATAGTTAATATAGATTTTTCTTTAAATTAGAAGAGTACCAAACCACCCCAAAGAAGAATCAGGGTCATTGCAGCCCAATGACACTGGTGGTACCTCCCTGAACGAACTATACTTGCATCACCTATTAAATTGGATTCTTAATAATTAATTTATTAGTTATATAAGCTTAGTATTATATGCATGCAATATGCTCACCTTCAGCTTGTTGTGTGTCTGCGGCATGCAGCGCCGTCAGTGGAACCTCTGGGGGAGTAGCCCCATAAGCCGATTGGAGGTATTCATTGATTGTCGTACCTGTAAATTAAATCATCATTATCATCATGACTACCTTGTTAGTGTCAAATTTGACGATCCGCCTAGCGCAGCGGTCACTATACCGTCTGACACGCAGAGAGTACCGGGTTCGATTACCGACTGACATCTTTAATGGTGAATTTACATTTCTATTCTAGGTGTACTTGTGTTTATATGTGCCAATGTCTCACGCGACACAGAGAATCCTAGTGCTAGCTATGTGCGGAGTGTAAAAAGAGTTTGGTTATTTTTACACTAAAAAAAATAAAAAATGTTATGCATGGATCTAATCTCAGAATGAGAAAGTCATAGTTCATCACACCGGATTAATCCGAATTGGTAGACTTCGCAAACCCTTGAGAAATTTATGAAGAACTCTCAGGCAAGTCAATTCCAAAAATCTGCACTTGGCCACCGTGGAGGACTCACTTATTATCTTGAGATGAGATCAGACTTCCTCATTGGGACAATAAAAGGTTGACAAAATAGGTGTCCTTGGGTCATAGTAACGAAGTAGCTAACTGACATGTAGTCCACCTGATGTTAAGTATTCTACCATCCATAGACATCTCTGGATCGTAATCAACTCTGGATTGAAGTCTACCTTTGATTGCGATTGGTCATGGATCCTTCATTGCTGCTATTATAACCCAGAAATAGGTGTGACGGTGGTGCCTCTGGAGTGAACCGAGAAGGGTTCTTCTTTCTAACAGCCATCTTTATAACATATGTATGCTGAGTACTATGCTTACCAAACTGCCCAAACTTGAACAGGCTCTTGGCGAGTTGAGTCTGCAGCATGAACTGTTGCCTGCGAGCGCCCTCCACGTCGCCAGGAGTGCCTGCGCTCAGGTATGGGGACACTGCGATAGAGAAATATTATTATGTAAATTATTTATTTCAAACACTTTAATGCACACTAAGATAACAATTAACAGAAGGTAGAGTCAAAGAATTAATAAAATACTTAGAAATTAATTATCACTGAAATAATATACATCACTGAAAAGACATCGTGAGGATATCTCTGAGGAGGAAACACCTGAGTTTTCTGTAAATTTCTCGAACGGATGTCAAGTCTACCGATCCGCACTTGGCTAGTGTGATGGACTATGGCCTAATCTTTCTCAATCTGATAGGAGACTCGTCTGCAGCAGTAGGACATTAATAGATTGATGACGATGAACAGCGGTCACCCATCCAACTACTGACCGCGCGCAACGTAGCTCAACTTTGTAGATCGGTTACGATCTACGCAAGCCGCGGGGTGGTGAGCGCAGCGTGTTAAACTATAGTATATCATATCTTACCTGGATTTCCTTTGTTAAAAGCCACGGCGGCAGCCAGGGCCAAATTCAGCGCTGGCGCTGCGGGAGACACGGCACCAAATGCGTCGCTTGGCTCCTCCTTGGGGTTTATCTATAATTTACGACAATTCTTTATGATTCTCGATAATCATAATAAACTTCCATACTTTTATAACTATAGATTTCAACTCAGTAACTACCCGCTATTTCTTTTACGACCCGCTTGGCCAGCGGTTAACATATCGGTTCTCACATGTAGAGGGTTCCGGGTTCGATTTTTGGCCAGACAGACATCATATTAGATGAATTTAAATTTCTGTTCTGGGTCTGGGTATTTGTGTACTTGTTTTTGAATGTCTCCATAGCACACAGGGTATCTTAGTTTGGGGCTATTAGTGTAGAAACCATTTGTTTTATATATTATATGTTTTAGATAATATGGCAGATAATCAATATTAAATTCTTTTGTATACCCCTTCCCTGTATATCCTTATTTATATTTTATTTCCTTTGTCCCAATAGATGGTTGTCTGGAAGAGATCTCTACTTAGTAATAAGGCTGCCTGTTGTACATAAAATTATGCATAGTCCTTCTTATACATATATGCTATTTGGTGTACAATAAAGGATTTTTGTATTGTATTGTAAAGTATAGTAAAGCACATAATACGATAAGTGGTAGAACTGTAGTTCGACCGGGGAGATACTGCCGCCGCCCTCAGTCTGCCGTAAAACAATACTTGCATTTCGGTTGGAGAGGTGTGGTTTCCGGAAACAATTTCACCAAAGACCTCAGGGACAGTGACGCATCTACGTACGACCTCAGACAGAGCTTCAGTTCTGTTTGAAGTTAGACGTGGTTGTCCATGGGCTACAATGAGCACTTAGCATCAGGTGATCTGCAAGCTCCTTTACTACTCGTCGAACATAAAAAAAAAAGAGAGATACATATACATAGAGATAGAGTGCGACTGACCTGCTAAAGTGCAATAGAGGTACGTAAGGCAGTTTGAGAAATCTTGACTAAAATTAATGAAATAAGATGAATAATAAGTCATTTTGTTGTTTCCAGTACACAAAAAGGTCGATGGCTACCAAAGAATAAAAGTAGCACTTTTTACATTCATAGTCCAACATTAGGATTCCATGTCGTGAATGCCGTGGGCACATAGAAACACGAAGACACAAATACCCAGACCTAGAACAGAAATCTAAATTCACCATTTAGATGTCTGTCTGGCCGGGAACGAACCCAAGTTCTCCGCATATTAGATTGGCGTGGTGACAGCTGCGCCACGCGGGGCGTCAATCACATAACATAAGACGGAGTGCGACTGACCTGTGCCGCTTGCGCCTGGCCAGCGAGTCCCAGCAGCTTGGAGTAGGCGGCCTGCCGCTCGTGGGCGTCCCGCGCTTCGCCCTTCACCTTGTCCACGATTGGCTTGCGCTCGTGTTGAACCGCTGTCGGTGAGGCACACCGCAAGAATTATGGCTCATCGGATCACTTGTTATTAAGAAATGATAACCTTATGGTAAGATCCCGGACCTTCGTGCTAGGGGTCCGGGATTCATCATCAACCCATTAATTTTACACTGCTGGGCACAGGTTTCAGAATGAGAAGAGTTAAGCCATAGTCCACCACGCTGGCAAAGTGCAAATGGGTAGAATTCATACATCTTCAAGAAATTTCCTCTCGATGTTTTCTTTGACCGTTAAAGCAAATGATAATAAATTTCTAATATGGACATAACTTTGAAAAGTCAGAGCGTGCGGGATTTGAACCCCGAGTCGCCAGTGTGAGAGGCCGGAATTTAAACCACTAGGCTATCACGGATCATACAGCTACTGCACAGTGCAGATACATCACTGTTCGGGATTCGAATCAGGCAGTTGTATGCATTGTAATTAATTATCATTCCATTTGACAGTGAAAAAAACATCGTGAGAAAACTTGCGTACTCGAGTTTTCTCTGCAGAGCTTTGAAACGTATTTGAAATCTTCCAACCCATATGTGGCTGTTTGCTTTAACAGTGAAGGTCGTGAGGAAACCTACATATCTAAAAGTTCTCAAAAGTTTGTGAACCAATAACCAGCGTGGTGGAATATGACCTTACCCTTCTCACTCTGCAAAGAGATCCATGCCGCGCAGTGAAGCAGTAATGGTTTGACGGTGATGGTCATGATGATGGATTATTTGTATTAGTACATGTTAAAAGTAGTGATGTTTGTATAGTGGTATGTAGTGATTTCAATGCATACTTTCTTCTCTGACAACAGAAAGGTTACCTGTTAGTTGGTAGAACTATGGATTGTCTGGGGAGGTACCACTGGCACCCTCACAATCCACGGTGAAGCAATTCTTGTGTTTCGATTGGAGATGTGTGGTTGCCAGTGTATTTAAGAGTGGGAACCATAGTAATCTTCACAAATGGTAACACATCTATATATGACCTCAGATCAGACTTCAGTCCCATTTTAAGTTAGATGTACATGGGCTGCAGTGAGCATTTAACAATAAGTGTCCTGCACACTGTTCGCTATCGACCCTTCAAGCATAAAAAAACTATGTACAGTAGCATCCAAAAGTCATCTCCTACAACAAATAAACTGCCAAAATCAATACATCAATTCACACTTGGCCAATTTGGCAGACTAGGGCCTGAACCTTTAAGAATAAACACATCACTTTCAATGGGATGGCAATATGTTGATCATGATAATGATGAAATTGTGAGAAAAAGTCAAGTATTAAAATATATACCTATTCAATACTCACAGTCACTCCTCATGCCACAAGCGAGACACTTTTGCAGGCGGCAGTACTGGCACCTATTCCGATGGTGTTTGGTCACCTCGCAGTTCATGCTGCCCCGACACTGGTACCCCAGTTTCTTTCTGATTGAGCGCTTGAAGAACCCTTTGCATCCTGTTACAAGACATTTATGATGGAAACAAATTCAGATAAGGACAACAGTTCTACAAAAAATCATTAACATTTTTAGAAGTACTGAATAATGAGGGTCCAACAGTGACACAATTCGGCTGGTTTGAAAAATGCAAAGCGCTCAAAAACCTATGATATTTACTAAAACAAAAGATCATATTCTAATAGCATCTAATGTAATTAATATAGGGTTATTAAACAATTAAATTAATTATATAAATAACACTTCCACACCCATAGCCCCACACTAGGATTTCCTGTCATGGATGCCATGGACATGCAAAGACGAGTACACAAACAACCAGATTCAGAACAGAAATCGTAATCTAGCATTTAAATGTCTGCCTGCCTGTCTTCCTGATATTAGCAACATATTTTTCGATGTCCAACAGTTGATTGCTATGGGCCGATGAACTACATAACACATGTATAAATTATATTTATTATTGAAATTCAATATACCTTCACAACTAATAGCACCATAGTGTCTCCCAGACGCGCGATCCCCACAAACTATGCACAGCTCCAGCCCTCCCACTTCACCTGAGCTGTATTTCATTTCCATCTGGTCTTGGGCTTCCATGTCTACAGTAAACAAGAATACGATTAATGCAGTAAGCCTATGTCAATGTTGACAGTAACCTATTCATGTTCCACTTTTGAGGAAGCCTGTTATAGGGGTTATAACTTTGGGATGTATTTCTAGCTAGTAGCAGTAACGTGCAACTTAAGAGTTGTTTGCCATGTTTTTTATTTGAAAAGTAGCAAACAATTGTGCTAGCTACTTGATGTTAAGTGACCTCTTTAGCCCATGAATACCTACATGTAACTTCAAACAAAACCAATTTCACAAACAATTTCACATAAAGTTCGATAAGTATGCCCATAGTGAGTGAATACATTAGATGGGCTGCATGCTAGTTTTGTATTTGCATTCATTGCTTAAAGCGGTAATGAATTTACTGTGGATAAAAATATTTTGATTTGATTTGTTACTTTCTTCACCTAAATAAATCTCTCTTTTAATGACTCCAATTTAATACTTAGAAAGTCGAGTTGTCAATTTAACATACAAGTTTAATGTTGAATCAAAAGGAGAATGTCCTGTCCTGCCAGGACTCACGCATGCATAGGAAGATTATTCAGGGTTTTGAGGTTCCCTCTTTGCCTGGGCTTGTTCTCTTTTAGATGGACTCCATCCGGTGACTGTTTATATTTACACATAGTATAACAATATTAATTTAAATATTATAATATATGTAAGTATACAGTTGTGCCAACCCAACTATTTAATGGGCGGCTGGTAAGTTTATTGTGTTCTACTTTGAAGCATGATGAAGTATAATCACCAGATATAAGCATTTGTTTCTCAATGACTATGATACAGTAAAGTAG
>DWKL01003715.1:0-11242 GCA_018249415.1 Phareas burnsi
AAATAATTGACGCGAAATTGATTCAATGATATACAAGAAAAACGAATCGGGAATTGTTTTAGAGATTCTCTATGGGTTATTAGAATTAATGTAACTACCCTGCATAGATTTTCGCTACGCTCGCTCGATGGACAATTAGGTAGGCATACTACTGTATTATAGCCCTGGATGTAAGTCGAATTCTAAGTTATTTTTAGTATTCCTATAGTGTGATCGTGTAGGAATAATCTTAGGTGTGTTGTAGATAAGGTTTTAGTTTCATACGTAGAATGCATAAATCATAAAAAAAGACAGATTGTAATAATAATTTACTTTTTTCCACATTATTATAATTTTCTTAAACAATGCATAAGCTTGATTTGCTGGATTAATAAATAACTTGTAAGCAAACCTTGAGTAAATTTTGAAATAATATAACTTAACTAATGACTTCTTCTCGAGTCATGACTTGGAGTACTTACTTACAAAGTAGCAGGTACCTTTAAATAATAAAAGATACATTTAAATAATAAAAGGTCTTCCAACAAAAGGTAATTCACTTCAACTTTCCACTTAATAACAATGAAAGGTATATTGGAACACCGATGGCGTCCATAATAATTATTTTGGGTACGTGTTGTTTGTCGTACGCCGGCTCCGTTGATAACAGTTTCTAGATAAAACTGTAGAAATCGTAATGAAGGGATAAGTCTTTAAAAGGAGCACGTGTGCCCATTTAACAATTTGTAATAACAGCTTGCAGTTAAACCTTAATGATACCATAATATGTTTAAAAAACGTTGAAACGCTGGTTGCAAAATTTATTCTTATTATCTAATATTTGGGCCGTTCATCCACATCCCGTGGATGTTCTTGTGGTAAGACCCTTTATGTTTGGATTTCACCAGTTAGGAGAAACCACCGCCACAACTATTTTTGATACGTACGTACGTGAGGACTTCCTACCCTTGCCTGACCTCCTATACCCTACGGCACTATGAGGGAATTTGGGTCTCGCCCTCTTTGCCCGGGCTTTTGTCCCAGTTCCTCCTCCCGGTGATTGCTAATATATACCGATAACATCATAATATTCAACAAAATATTAATAATAATTCATAAAAATATAACGTGAAAGCATAGGCAATGGGGGCCATACCCACTGTCTAGTGGGTGGCTATGATTCGGTTTTTCTTGTCAGCTCCGTAGTCATCCTCCTGATGGTTGTAGGACGTCGACTCCGGGAGCACCCACAGAAGCGGCCTGCTACCAGGTGGGCGATCCTGGAAAGACTTTTTCTGGTCTATAAAAGTAGTTAAAAGTATCAGGTCTCACTATGCTGAAATCGTGCTCAGGGATTAACCGTCATAGAGTTAACTTATCCTGATGGTGCTCCATTTTGAGACGACTCACGTGTTGGTAGTATGTATGGTGGTCTATATTTTCTGCTTGTGTATGTGTCTTATGTGGGATAGAGACGGAAGCATCCTGGATGTCCTTAAATATATACCGCGGTTTGTTGTGAAGTTTTATTCTAACTTTATAACTAAGTATTGTTAAACGCTGCTTTGTTCTGGATTGATAAATGTGGTAACGGAGATATACTCACCAACATAAGGTATTTCATCTTAGTCCTCTGTGTGGCTGACCTCATGATGACCATTTGGGGCCGATTACGGATGTTCAGGGTTTAAGACAGCTACTCGTTTGCCACTTCTGTGCTATAAAAAATGTTATCCTTTTGTTATAGTAATAAATACACACAATTAAGCAGGGTACTTTAGCAAAACAGCCTTTTCTAAGCGAAGACCTATATGCAGTTGTGATATCTACGCAATTTTGGCTTCGGCCTTTAATGCTTCGACATTTGTTTCATATTTTAATACAATTTTTCTACATACATACATACATCTATGTAAATAGGTTTATAGGTGGTAAAACCCTTCGTACTTCATCTGTGGTGGGGTGACCGCCGCACTCATCTCTACCTCATACTAGCGGTGTAACGCTGCTGCGTTTTAGTTTAAAGAGTGGGGTAAGGCAATACATTTTTTCGAAGCGGTCAATTGTAGTTCTCAATAATAACAACGCATGCGTGGTCGACTTCAGATAGGACCTGTTCTGTATGGTGTTGACAGATGTACAAGGACGCGCATGAATGGGGCAGTATGGATAAAAATAATTATTTTTATGCATACTACCTAACTGTATGGGTATGAATGTGTTTGGGTAAGAATGATTATAGCGGCATATTAATTACTTTATTACTATTAATTTAATTTAAATTTTAATTTACTTATTTCAATTCTTATGGGATTGGCGAGATATGGCTGCCGGGTACACTGACCGCGAGCCGACCATCAATTAGAAAATATGTCTGAGAGTAATTTTATATTACTTGATAATAATAATAATAATTATTATTAAAAGTGGTTACGCAAACGTTTCATCAGCATACGTGTTCCGCGTGTCTTGTGATCGCTTCTGCAATGGCGGAACGATAAATAATTCAATGAAAGAGGGATTCACGGTGCAAAATTTGTATTTTTATGTAATATGGTGAAAAAGATAAGTAAAGGAGGCTGCACTTACTTGTACTTACTACCTGAAGCTATATCTACCTGGGGTGTTATTATCACCAACACTCAATCACTGCGCGCATTGTGTACCAGGCAAGCATAACAATGATAAGGGATTTGTACTGAACGAGTAAATGGAACAGCCGTATTTAAATCGCACCTACCTGTAACGTATTGTTGTTCTTAAAAAACTTTACAAAACTATCTCGGCGTAAATAACTTCACTTTGTGATGTAACTGGATGCATTGTAATGTGAGGAATATTGAAAGAACATTCAGAGTGTACAGTGACGGAATCCGGGTACAAAGAAACAGTCTATAGTTACGTTCATCGTTAAAAAAAAATCATTCTAATACTTAAGATATTTCCAACTCATGTATGTTCTGGATATGTGACTCTCCTGAGAATTGGGGAAGGTCTAGAGCACACCCCATTAGGCTGTTCCAATCGGATTGGGATAAATACGGATTAGCTACAGCCAAGTTTTTAAACCGCCTAAAGATCTCCGAAAAAGTTTAATGACTTTCTAGAGACAAGAACTGAGACTGTCGGCTTAACGTGTCCTCCAACAACGCTCCTGGAAATTTATTTATTTACACTTTATTTTTTTACACTTCATAATAAAAACGTGGGTTACAAAGGGCGTACTTATTGCCTTAATTCTCTACCAGTTAACCTAGTGATAGTGAAAATTTGAAATAGGTGGCAATAATTATTTGTGGAAGCAGTGATAGCCTAGTGGTTAAGATTCCGGCCTCCCATACTGGGAGGCCGGGGTTCGAACCCGTATGCACCTCTGATTTTTCGAAGTTACGTGCGTATTAGAAATTAATTATCACTCGCTTTAATCGGCTAAGGAAAACACCGTGAAGAAAACCTACACATCTGAGAGTTCTTTCTCGAAGATGTGTGAAGTCTAGTATAGTCTAGCGAAGACTACTAGTCCGCACTTGGCCAGCGTGGTGAAGAATTATCTTTTGACTTCGTAATGGATACTATTTTTTTTAATTTATAAATAGCAAACGATCATGCAGACCACTCCGTCGGGAGGTCTTTAAAACTATTTATCAGCGTAAGTAGTCACTACGATCCATCGACATCTGTATCAACTCCAAGTACGATTGAAATCGTACCTGAGACGAGTCACAAATGCGTTTGTCCCGGAGGAAAAGTTGGAAGGCCTCGTTTAAGTGTATCTCCCTTTTTACATACTTTCATCATATTATACATATTTGAAATTGCTAGTCACTAGAAAAGTCCACTATCTTTGTGCGAAAGTCTGTTATTATCATCAACCCATTAACATCCCACTGCTGGACACGGTTAAGCCATAATCTCCCCTGCTGGCCAAGTGCGGATTGGTAGACTGCACACATCTTCGAGAACTTTTCAAAGGACTTTTAGATGTGAAGGTTTGCTTATGATGTTTTCCTTCACCGTTAAAAGAAGTGATAATTAATTTTGAAAACGCACATAACTTTGAAAAATCGGAGGTGCGAGCGGGATTCGAACTCCGAACACCCAGTGCAAAAGGCCGGAATCATAACCACTGCTTAAGCCTGTCATAATCGTTATTTTGTATAGAGATTTGTTATTCTGTATATTGAGGTAGCCGATACTCTAAATACACTTGTTTAAATTCTACTTTTTTGAAATCACAATCAGTTTGCACAGTTACCACCGTCGCTCTCATAATCCACCGTGAATATTTTTTTGTATTTAAGATGGTCGTCGGGAACACTTACAACTAGGCAACCATTTTAGTCTCCGGGAGTAGTGATGCATATGCGTACGTGCATAGACAGAACTTCAATCCTGTCTGAGTTTATATGCGTGTCCATGGGCTGCAGGGACCACTTAACATCAGGTGGCCTACACGCTCGTTTTCTATTCTTCACACAAAGAAGATAAATAGTTTATATATTAACAAAACTACGTACAGATAACTTAATCGTTAATAATAAAGTGCTTCCAAATACGGATTCGATTCTCACGGGGCCGGTTTGCCTACAAAGATACATTGTTATGTGAATATTAAAGGAATGATTTCACCATTTAAGCAAGAGAGCTAGCCTATTTCTCTGGAAGAGAAACATTTATCTTTCACCACATCAGAACTGTAAATTTAAAAACCTTTTAAAATTATACTCTACAGAAATCTGCATAGAATTTTTCTAGTAGGTAAAAGTTTTTAAAAATAGTAGGAATGTCTGTGATTCAAGTGCGCTCATATTTAATTAATAACTGTAGCAGCGTAGTTACAGTCTAGTGGCATGGATCCAGCCAGTCCAGGATTCGAAATTAATTTACATTTTTACAGTTTTAATGGCGAAGACAATCATCGCGAGGAAAACATTACTGAATCTCCATGAAGATCTTAACGATGTGTAAAGTATACAATCCGCACTTCGGTTAACCCTTTCCATTCTGAGTAGGTAGCTTGTAGTAGTAATAGGTTGGTAATAATGATGATGATATTTAACGACCCGCGTGGCATAGCAGTTACCATCCGGTCTTACAAGCAGAGGGTACCGGTTTCGATTCCCGGCCGAACAGACATCAAAATTATGAATTTAGATTTCTATTCTGGGTCTGGGTGTTTGTGTACTATATATATGTATGTATCTTTGTACGTGGCAATGGCAATTATAATACAGGATATCGTACTGTGGGACTATAAGTGTAGAAAGCGTTTCATAACAATACTTCTAACTTTTGACTACCCGAACAATTAACTCTAATAACAAAAAGAGTTTGTTGTATCGTAGACATCTAATAGCTGTAAAATTTCATTACTCGTTCAATGGACGTTTCGGATGGACCAAACGAATTTACCACTGGCGCATTCAGCATCCAACTAGTTTGGGGTAAAGCTAGTTAACCGTTCCAACGTCAAACTACTAGATTATTTAACTGTGTAACTCCCTGTAAATGAGTCCAGCGAGCCCGATAAGGCCAAGCTCTAATTAATGTTGGAGTTTGTAGCATTTGACTTTTTAGGGCGTGAAACTAAATCTGCGTAGCTATTATGTAATAAAGTAACATGAACCTTATAAATAGAAGGTTAAATAGATAAGTAACTGGCTAATGTCCGCGATTTCGTTGGCGTGGAGAAGAACCATTGGCCACACCGTCCGCATCTCATTTCGCATACTTTTTTGTGTAAATTTTGCACCCTATTGGTCCGCTCATAAGAATCGTAGTGTGATGTTACACAGCCTAAAATTTTCCACAATAAATAGCCCATTTAATTCAAAAAGATTTTTTCAGATCCGTCTGGAAGATTAGTGCATTTAAACAGACAAACAAACAAACAAACTCTTCAGCTTTATTATCTTAGTATAGATTAGAGTAATACGAAACTTGAGTGTATATACGTATTGAAAAAATATTTAATATTATATAAAACTATTTACCCTAATATACAACGTAATATAACAAAAATACAAACAAACAGTGTTGGTTTAATACTGTATTGCGTATGAGGTCAGCGCTCATATCGATATGGTATACAGTTCGTCTCGTAAATCGTCAGGTGGCCAGTACGTTTGTTTGCTACTCTTCAAATCGATTTTGAAACATTTGTTTTTTACGTTACCTTACACGGATTTTTTTACTTGTTTTTTGGAGACTACCAGATAGATTTTTATAATTTACAAAATAAGACTAATGAAATGGCAGCCGCGTATGTACAGTACCGTTTCAAATAATCTTAATCGAGTGACGGTATTGCCGAGTAATCAGTGAAATAAGTACTTACATACAAAAGTAGGCGATGAATCGAGAATCACTCACATTTGGTCTTTTAGTAGGTGCCATTGCAGGATATCAAAAAATAAAAAAAAATAATGATGTAGCCGTTTAATCTTGTAAATTGTTGAAATGACTTTGGCGGAACTTTAGATAAAAAATACTTTGTACTCTTGAAGATATAAAAGATTATTGCGTAGAAATTAACGAATTGTTTGACTTTCACATCAAAATCTGTATGTGAATCCAATAATTTCAGAATTATTAAGATTCTCCCGACAAACAAATACACAAAGATTTTCATTTAAGTACTTATAAGAAAAAAATAGTTACTGAAAAAAAAAACTGTCAAAGGCTTGAAATTTATTATCTCTCTCCGGCTTTTATATTCTTATCCCCGGCTTGCCAGTCATTTAAATGATGATTTAAGAATACAGTTCGGTGTGGTACCTGTGTAGAAATTTTCATGGCACCCACAATACATGATACACGACCACTCGTAGGAGGTAAAAGTATAAATCGCGTTATATTATAATGAATAACTAATGAAGTTTAAAATAAAATTTATTGGTCAGTTTTCCTCACGTACAGGGAATTCCACTCTGAATTAGTAACGCCAATTTTATTGTCATTATAAGATGGTACGGTAGAAAGAGCATGACGATTTGTTATTGAATTACATTATTTTTGTTTTATGTGTTAGAAGTAACTGTTAAGTGATCACTGTAGCCAAGCCATCTATAATAAAGTCCAAATCGAAAGTGCGAAGAGTCGATTGAAAGGTCTACCATGTTTATAATTATTTGGCTACGAAAGTAAACAGACAGTAGTTGAGTTCTTTCTTTTTGAACTTTCATTTGATATGCTTTACCAATTGAGATGTCGTGTGACACGTAACTGAATAAATTTAAATATTGAAATTGGATACTTTAACATTGGAATCGTAACATTTTGGTTACAAAGCAAATGTGATCAGTGACATGTACAATTATCAGATTCAAATAATAATAATCTAAGAACTTAAACTAGAAAACACTGTGAATAGTGAATTTCTCCGATTATTATGTATTTTTGCTCACAATTAAAAATATTTGCTTCCATCGGGAATCAAACTATGTATCTCAACTACGTAGTACGTGCAATGACGATTACTCATGGCTGTGTTCAATTAAATAACAGTAATATCCCGGAGATTTTTTGCGAGACATAATTATACTTTCTATATATTATCTATATCTCATAAAATCCGCAACGAAATCAACACTTATGACCCATGAACTTAGATTAGTAAGATACTATTCAAGAGCATCAATAAATTATGGCTGATAATAAACACTATATGGGCCTATTGGTCAAATAAAATTATAAAAAATAAAAATTAATATGCTAGAGTTTATTTATTTATTGGGTTTATTATGGATTAATTCTTAAAATTATAAATTTAACTAAATAATAAGGAAACTAAAAGTAAATAAAAAAAAAATAGAAATATTATGAATAGTTAAATATAAGTAGCAGCATCCAAATTGCTTTGTATGAATTCCTAAAAGGTTAGCGGCCGCTTTGACGGATACTTATTAAAAGAACGGGCATCGGAGCCCCATAGACCTCTAATTATGCTCTAATTGTTTATTCGAGAAGATAGTGTTAGCGTTTTTTATTTTGTTAAAAATTACTTTAATATTTTTATTGAAATATGATACATAGTGCCGGTTAAAATGAGGAAACCTTTCTATGACATTATATACATTTCTATGAATATCGATGCCGCGTACAAAGGAATGTCCGCGTACGTATTCATGTTAATGTGACATTTATTTGTCAAACTCAAATGGTAAAATTTAACAATATGTCATTGTAATTGAGCGTCAAAGATGGCACGTCAGCAAGATGTTGATGAACTTTTCGATGTTAAAAACGCTTTTTATATTGGAAATTATCAACAAGCGATTAACGAAGCTCAGAATGTAACCGTAAGTATTCTTATAAAAATATATATATTTAATTTTTGAAGCTTAATATTCTGTCTTGTACAGGTCGTCTATGGCGGCGTAAATGTATCTAGTGTTTTAGATTTTATAGTACTTTGACGCTGTTTTTAGTGCTGTAACTGTGTAGCGCTGTGCTGTAACTGTTCCATCTGTTGTTATGGGTATATTTTTTGTTGTAGTATGCTACCCAGGAACATTTGTACTAAATTTGAAATGAGGCAAAAACTTATCGGAAGTCGGCTACAGATGCGTAGGTACGCCTCAAGAGTGACTAAGAAGAGATTACTTACCCTACCACACCTGGCAAAACTAAACTAAGCAGCACTACAACGACGACGTTGTTAGCGCGTTGATTCTACAGGAGACGTCTACATGCGACAACAAATTAATAGGAATTTTTTTACGCACTGTTAGTAGAGAGTGCAATACGAAGATAGGACATTCCATGATGTTCATGAATACAAACATATATTCTGTATGTATCAATTGGAGTTTGACTACCCTGTGGTGGTATACACTTGGGTATACAGTGTATCGATATACTTTATCAACATAGCAGATGAATGTATGGTAAATCAAATGTGTTACTGTGAGTGGTCAATGTGCATTAACACCCGTGCGGCTTGCACGCATACGGTGTGTGCCGCCATACTAGAAAACCTGTTGTGTTAAGTGGCCACATGGATGGATTGTTTTGAATATCGAGCACTGCTGCCAATGTGTTAAGAAATTAGTTACATTCTAGATGTAACTGGGTGTTATGTCGATAAAAAGTTAGCAATATAGTGGATCTATCATGATATTGCATCATTTAATTCAATATAAAATATGACATCATGTTCACTCAAATGTGTTCATTTTAATTAGTACTTATGATTGCTATACTTATTGTAGGTTTTATACTTGGTGTAGAATAAGTGAATATAACTGGTGTAAAATAGAGATGAATCTATTAAAACTTTCTTTTTTAGCCATCTTCACCCCAAGTGGCATTACAGCGAGATACATACTTGTACCGATCATACATTGCGCAAGGCAACTATAGGATTGTACTTCAAGAACTGAAGAATGCCGACCCAATGCTACAGCCGCTGAAGACCTTGGTGGATTATCTGTCCCCTGGGGCTAATAAACCAGCAATAGTTGCTGATATTGATGCTAGGGTAAATAATGTCATAATTATACAATTTATTCCAGATCTATATAGTTAGTACAAAGAAAAGTTAATAATTAATTTCATAAAAATGGGAAAACATATCATGTAACTTTTAACTATTTTTATCATTATTCTCTAACAATGTATTACTTATAAACACATTTTTAAGTAATATGTTGCAAAGATATTCTTATGTATACAAGTAAAATGTGTCATAAATACTTATAAATATGTGATGGAGCATACATAACAAATCTCTGAATATATTTCTTTAAAGATAATCATAAAAAATGTTAAGAATAAAAAATTATGCTATTGAGTTTTCCCAAGAAACTATGTGCTAGTCAGAATGAGCTATGTCATTATTTATCGCCTTAATTAAGTTACAAATGATAAAGTTTTAAATTTTGTGTAATAAAATTATATGATATTATAAAACTTCTTAGCTGAACAAAGAAGTTTATATAAATGTTATACAGAGAATCCCTCCATACTATGAAATCTGGGATAGCATTGCACATATTGCATTTTATTAAGCCCTGTGATAACAAGTTGATTTTAAGAAATATCGAAATGATCATAAGATTTCCAATTTCACAAATCACTTAGTAAGCTTTTATATAATCAAGTTGAACAGATTTTTTACTTCTTAATTTATTGCAAATGATTATACCTGTTTATTAATAATTTATATTGAATGTCTATCTTATTTCAGGTGGCAAAAGGCACAGAATTGGCTAACACAGTATTCCTCATTGTAGCTTCTACAATTTACTATCATGAGGAGAATTATGAAGCCGCACTGAAGTGAGAAAATTTATTTATTTTGTTTGTTTTTAAATTCAATTGTGTAATTACAATTTATATTGTAAACAGAGTTGTCCAAAATTATGACATCGTCTTGTTGTTGCTTCTCTTCATATCATCATCAACCTATAACTGTCTCACTGCCACTAATGAAGCATATTGTCCATTATTCAAGGATTCTACATGACGTGCAAGATACAGAGATGCACGCTTTTGTTCTGCAGAGCTTGCTCGCAATGCACCGGCCTGACTTGGCTCGGAAGGAACTGAAAACACTGCAGGATATAGAGGATGATAGCACCGTTGCCCAGCTCGCACAAGCCTGGCTTAATCTATCCCAGGTATGGTATAATCAAGTTCTGGGTTCACGTTGGATCGATTTCTGAGTTTGTTTCCCAGGGCAAAGACGAAGACGAAGAAGATAATGCGAACCAAAAATAAAACTCAAGGTAATAAATGAAGCAGTGATTTGATTAATTTGAGCATTCTACAATCAAGTTAGGTTTCAGTGATATTGATTTTTTTACATAGGGATATTTATTTAAATTGACTGCAATATATAAATTCTGTTGCTTTCCTTGACTTTCTGTTTTTAATTAGTGAAATCTGAAGAACAGATTTACTGCAATCAGGATTGAAATTTGGATGTAACACTTCTATGCCAAATGCCTATATATATATACATAATAAAACAAATATGTATGTATTGTTAATTCATTTTAGATTTAATAATAAATAAAGTACTAACTTAAAATTCATGCTCATAGACATAGACATTCGCCTATAGACATCTGTAAAAAAAACCAAACAGGAGTGAAATCCTGCCTAAGGTCGCCTCCAGGTGAGTTCCTACTCCTGAGGACTGAATTGGAACACATGTTAGAATTTTTTCTTTTTTCATGTTTGAAAAGTAGCGAACGGGCATGCAGGACACCTGATGTTAAGTGGTCACCACAGCCCATGGACGCCCACATTCAACCTC
>DWKL01003716.1:0-11239 GCA_018249415.1 Phareas burnsi
AGTGCCATGCTCGTGCTGCGCTGTGCCCTCATCGCGGCAACCCTCGCCGTTGCCGCCGCCGCCTGGCAGGAGAACGTCCGCCCCAAGGTCTTCGCACAATTAGGTGAGTGGTGGACCGATGACACCGATCATCACATTGCACCGACGACCTCGTGTTACTGAACTCTCAACAATCGCTCTAATAGCCCTTCGAGTTCACAATTGTAGAGAAGGGCTCTATCGTTCGACCGCCTCGCTCCGAATATCGAATGTTTATGTTGTTTTGTTTGGTGACAGCGCGTGTACAAACATAACGATCAAAAGTTCACATGTTTCTCTCAGGATGGAGTTAGAAGAGCTTTTAAAACGTGTACTATTTGTAAAATAAGTGTTAAAGAAGTGTTTCAAACTGTCATTTACTTAATTGAAGCTTATAATAATGTTCCCAGTGTCCACAAAACTTAGTTCAAACTTTGAAGTTATATTTATTGGCGAAAGATAGATCTTGATAATACGCAAGTGTTGAGAAGAATATTATTCAAATAATATTCTTATTCGAGTAAATCTAAACATGTTCAGTGTTTTTATGTAACATAGGATACGACTGAAGAGTATTAGCTATCGTACAAAAAAACTAAGTTGAAACTACTTTCAGAGTTTATAAACACTTTACCGGCTAAAGCACGTGCGTCGTTTTGTAAATTATGTTTAGATATTTTTTGTAAGGTTATTTGAAATATCAACAATCTTAAAAATCTAATAGGAACTTCGTAGACATTTCGTATGTCAGACGGAAATAGAGTCGATTTCATTTCGAGGCATAACATTATAGTTATTAGAGCCGCGGGCCGCAAGTAACGGGTCGGAGTCACGCGAGAATTCATCCTGCAGGAATAAAGCTAGTGCAGAACTATAGCCCATTGTTTTATTGTGCAGTCTGCATTGCGGGGGACAGCCACGTGGCCCTCATTAGTGCACAAAGCGAGCCAGTTTGTTCTGCGTTTTGCAACGCTACGGCGCGGATTAGCGGCCCACCGGTGTTTAACGCACCGAGCGGAAGTTTGTCTAACTTGGGGACGCTGATATAAACATTGCTATTATGCGAATGACAGATGTGTAGTTTGAGATGGGAATATTTTAGAAATTCCATTAATAATTCCAATATAATTTGAATATATATAATCCCGTTACTTTAATGTAGAGTTGCAGGGCCCTTAACTCAAAAAAGGTATTTTAGATTTTATGAATAACGAAACTTTATAGATTACGGTCCTATATATAATATAAAATATCACTGAAGTCATTATAATAATAAACGTACATTTAAATGTAATAAGTAATTATAAATTAAATTGTACTTTTTATGTAAGTAACGATAGGTTTTGTATCGTATTTAGGCAATGTTATTAATAGTTACTCTTTACTTAAAATATTTAGCAAGTTAACGATTGGTGTTGAAGTCAACCAGCAAACACAAGAAGCGAAGCGCCCAATGATACTAATTAAGACGAGGCTCAATCTAATGACTGATGTCATGAGTCTAGACGCTAGTGTCGGACGCGTATCCTGCGCTGTCATTGTATCCGGTCTTTGTTTTGTTGACATTGCTTTGGAATATTCATGGGCTAATTCAGTTTTATAATCGGAAAATCATTTGTGGCTCATTCACACCAAATGTATGCTCTACAAGGCGATTGTTTGAGTTTATACAGCTTGTGTAAGATTCTTATGAAAGTGAATTTAATATTTTTTTATTGAATTTGGTGCGATAAAAAGCATTACGTTAGAGTTTGAGAAACATAATCTATCTAAACCGAAGCATGTTAGAATGATCGTTTAATTTTTTGAGAGATATGAAATATTTAACAAAATGGCAGCAATATTTTTCGTGTAATCTATTAGTTTGTTATTTCTTTAAGTCAGTTTAATTACATTATATATTATTATAGTGCATTTTTTTAGGTGTCGTATGTTATTTAATGTTATATCTCCTTCCTGCTTAGACTATATCTTGACTGATAGAGAATGCTTCATTAATCAGCATTAAGACTGCCTTTTGACTGACTATTATATACTTTTATTAAGTAACTAAATTAACTTTTTTTTATTACTTTACTACAATCTCTATGAACTCTGTTTAATAATGCACGTAATTATGTTACGATCATGTATTCCACGGGATAAGTTCAACATACTGTGGAGCATTTGAGGCAAAACGATTTCTATTTATTTGCCTGTCTGAAATTTGGTTAAGTGTATATTGATATTTTTATGACGAAAAACTTGTACTAAAAACAAAATAAATAAAGTGTAACTTAAAAATAACACGACTAGTAACATAACGGCCACTTGAAGATTGGGCGGTTAATTGTGCCGGTTCTCTATATGTATTTTGGTTGAATTATCGTGCAGAAGCCAATAAGCCGTAATAGAGACACTCGATTGAGTGGTCGAGCCGAGTTAATTACGTATCTGGGTGTAGTTAACGTGTTTGATGTCGGGAAATCGAAGGGAGCGTGTCAACACCTCTCTAGTAATATGATACACCAATTCGAAGAAGGGTCCCAGTGACCACATTATGTCGTATATTAAAATATACGATCAAAGGCAGATATCGGAGATAAAACTTTATGTTCGAATATTGATGAAGCCGAATTTATTACAAAGACCGTGTTAGGTGTTTAGTATAAGGTTTTAAGTGCACAATTGGAGCTTATGATAACATATAAGTATATTTATTAACCGTGATAGCTTAGTGGTTAAGATTTCAACCTATTACATTGAGGGTCCGGGGTTCGAATCCCGTATGCCTCTGATTTTTAAAAGTTATGTGCGTGTTAGAAATTAATTATCACTAGCTTTAACGACGAAGGAAAACATCGTGAGGAAACCTACACATCTGAGAGCTCTCTATAAAGTTCTTGAAGATGTGTGAATTCTACCAATCCGCACTTGGCCAGCGTTGTGGACTATGGCCTGGCCCTTCATATTCTGAAAGGAGACCTATGCCCAGTAGTGAGACATTAATGGGATGGTGATGATGATATTTATCTTTAAATACGCCTATAGGACGATTTGCATAGCTTTGCTTGATACAGACTTTTCATAATTGTTGTCAAAAATTAAAATGATTTTTGGTTATACTTAAAAAATGGACTATTGGTCTAAGACTAAAATAAGTAAGACGTAGACCGTGAAATTTTCTTAGATATAATAATTATATAATTCTAAGGATTGTAACGAGATAATAAAGGCAATCTTAATATAAATGTTATTTTAGTAAACAATTTGCAAAATTAAAATTTCTTATTAAAAGTTGATCGTAAAAAATGTTAACATAGTACGAATTTGCTCGTGTAAAATTTAATTTAGATTTTTATATAGTATTCTTCAATTCGTAAACTTAATTTTTATTAACGGACGATGACGGCGATGCCTCCGGAGTCAATAAGACGGGAGCCCTATTCGAAGTTCGGCGGTGTTCGGAGTGCCCCGGAAAATTACGCTGGGACGCTCCAGATACATGTATATCTGTTCCACACTCTTTAAATCTGAACGCAGCACCGCTAAATATTCCTGTTACAACGCAGCTATAGGTGTTATATTGTAATGTAATTTTTCAAGTAAGGCTCACTTCAAAATCGTCTTGACCGACTTTCACAAACCCGCATCTTTCTGGAACAATCTTCTTGTATCGGGTCTGATTTAATTTTACGTACTCTACTATCCTGTAGATAGAGCATTGTAGCGCATAGAACAGTTATGCCTACGGCTTAGGAGATAGTGTGCAATCTAACTAACCTAATTTGTGGCTGATGTTATTACCCTCTACGTTCGTTTAGTTACACCGTACTTACAGCATTATGTTTAGGATTTTTTTTACCTATTGTAGTTATGAATATACGCTTTGTACGCTCATAGAATCGCAGTATAAGTAACCCTGTGTCGTGGTTGCCATGGATACATACAACTACAAGTACACAAACACCCAGACCCAGAGTAGAAATCTAAATTCATCATTGAACTGCTGTTTACCCGGGAGTCGTCAGACTGGTACAGTGATCGTTGCACCACGGGGGTCAGCCAGTCAGTTTACTTAGTGAAGTGGCAGTGAACTGTAGTGGGACAGTAGTGATAATGTAGGTCCGATATGCAGGGTTCTGGGTTCGATGACATGGAAATCAAAATATATTTTAATACCTGTTCAAAGTTTGGGTATTTATGTACATGTCTTTCTGGGTGCCATAGCATCCACGAAATGGGGAACATATACATAGTTGATATGTGTGTATGTTTTTAAATGTGATTTACATAGAAAACGGACATCCACTTAACACCAGACTCCATTGACTAAAGTTGCGTGTTACATTGTTTACTCCGACGTTTTATCAAACCGGTCTCAACTTTGATATCGGTCAGACTCAGGAAGATCAGTGAGGTTAGTCTTTGGTTATCCATGGTACCATGGTTCCTCTAAGTTTGAGCGTGTAGTCTTTATTTCTGTTAACATAAGGAGGTTAATTAAATTTAATCTATAATTTGACAAGTGGACAGAATCATGCATTGAATATTAATACGTGACCACTACCAGGTATGGGTCTCAATACTGTTCTAATGCGCAGTGGTGCCGGAAGATGCGAGCTGGGTATTAATTGCCGGGTGTTTTACCGCCCGTTAGTATCTTAAACGGTTTAACGCCTGCTGTCCAATGATAACAGATTGATGTGCGTCCCGAAGTACGGACGTGCGTATAAAATTTAGCCACGATCAGCCACTCATACAAATTTTGACCGCACCCGGCGTTCCTTCGGGAGCCGGCTGGGTATACCGCGCTTCAGATCTCTGAATCTAGTACTAACTTATAAGTAGAAACGTATTATTATCTATATGTTATCGTTATATGGAAGTTATCTATATGTTATCGTTATATGAAACATTATTGGAATTTAATGAGCATTAAAAAAAATCTGTTCTATTGCTGGACACGGATTATGCATCCGAATAAGCAGGATTTAAGCTCGTTACGCTGGGCCTGACAGACCTAACAGACCGACAGATTAGTGTTCTTGACCCTTTTTAAAAAATGAGTAAAATAAACCTGGAGGTCCTTTAATGATAATTACACTATGTTAGTGTTTTTAAACCGACCTTTTTTTAATTTAGATTTTTATTTCAGTCCGTATAATACAATACATGGACTTTAAAACAAAATGACAAAAGTGTTCTGTAGTTACCTTACCCTTTACCTTCATCTGCTTGCGATTTCGACAAGGATGTGTGATACTCTACTCCCCTCCACCCTTCACCATCAGTTACGACCCACAGTTTCAAAATCACTGTTTTAGATATAGCATATGTTAGGCCGCAGGATACAAATAGTATCTGGGTGAATTATACTCTAAATATGCCGCTGGGGAGTTGTATCAATTTGTATAGAGAGATAATAATTATTGATGATACATTATATCATAAATAATTATGTTATTTATGAATAACTAACAATACTAAGTTCTCTCTCCATATTGGATAATATTGTAAATTAGAACGCGCTATCCAATTTATGTGGAATAATTCCAGTACTCTACTTGATTATATATTACTAGATTCCGAGCTGTACCGCTCTATCCTACTCTATCTTATATCTGCTTTATTTTTAGGTACAAACAAAAAAATCATATAAAACAGGATTGAATACACTAAAACGTAACAAATTAATTTATTAATTGGATTTAATTTTAAATGAGTTATGTGAAAGGCAACCATAGGTTTATAGGGACTTTACCTATATTGAATCCTAAATTAAACCGTTAGAGGAACATTTGGGTTTCAATTGTAGGTTTCATTACAGAGAATACATGCGTGTTAAAAGTTAGCATATATTTAAAGCTAGCTCTGTAAAGTCTTTGTGAACTTTACTTTTTATTAGTGATAGTCATGTTACAATATTTTGCCATCTGATGTTAAGTGGCCACTGCCGAGGACTAGGGACATATGTTACTGATCTCATTTAAGACGGCGATCACTCCAGAGGTCGATCACAGGGGCGTGGCTGTTGAAAATTATATTGGAACGTCACATGTTTAGTCGTCCTTAAACTAAAATGCCGTTATCAAACATCTTGTGATTTCAACACTTGGAGATTTTCGTAATCAATCTCTTTGATTTAATAGATCTTGGCGACCCACGTGGCGTAGTGGTCAACATGCCGGTCTGACACGCGAAAGGTTCTGGGTTCGATTCCCGGTAAGACAGGCATCTAAATGGTGAATTTAGATTTTTGTTCTGGGTCTGAGTGTGTGTCCTCGTGTTTGTATGTGTCCATGGCACCCACGACACAGGGAAATATAGTGTGGGACTATGAGTGCGTAAAGCGTTTTTTTTATCTATTTTTGATGGCTGAACCTGCTTAAACTTGCATATGAAGCTTACTTATTGTATATCATTCATTTTTAAAAATTACTTTCTTGTTGGCCATAACCCGAAAAGTGGTTTTAGTATTAACGGAATTATAGCTTAAGAGTGGCAGTTTTTTTGTCTCTATGTCACGCGATTCAAAGAACACTACAGCTCTACAACGATGACCTTTTAGTCGCAATTCGCAGTGTTCTACCTTCTTTATAAGGTGCTAGATTAGACTTCACACAGGGATTGGAAAACTGGATTTTCTTTCAGTTTTTACGGGCAATTAAAAAAACCGCATATCGTGAGTACCCGTTACGCAATTAAAATGTATAATCTCAGCGATAATATTAGCTTGAACTCATATTTTCTTTTAGTCTCATGCACGATGTCTATTAAGTTAATGTTTATAAAATCACAGACATACACGTTCATTTTATCTATTTCTATAGATTAGACATGTACCTTTGGATTTTTCCTCATAACAGAAAAGCTTAAGATGATATTAATTTCAAGACGTTCATTTTATTATTATCATTACTTAAATGAAGTGTGTCATAATATATCATATTGATTTCTTGTTTTTAATGCTATAAAATTAAGTAGATAGGCGGTAGAACTTTAATTCGTCTGGGGAAGTACCACCGCCGCCCTCATAATCCGCCGTGAAGCAATTTTTGTTTCGATTAGAGGTGCGGTCGCCGGGCACACTCATAGCGAGGCGACCATCTTAGCCCTCAGGAGTGGTGACGCATCTTCGTGCGATCTCAGATAGAACTTCAGTTTTGTTTGAGGATATATGTAGGTCTCCATGGGCTGCAGTGATCACTTAACACCAGGTGGTAAATATACAAAAAAACCTATGCGTTGGTATGAAATGAACTTAACATTTATTCATGATATTACACTCATCTGCTATCTATTGTTGTTGAGGACTAAGTTGGAACGTCTTGCGTTTCAATAAAGGCTTTGCGGAGAAATTAGTAAGGTCAAATAAAATGAAAATATACTTTTATGCACTATATCCCTTCAGATGTACAACGGTTTCATAAAAATAAAAAAAAAAAAAACTTTAATTATTTAAAATAATATATCAATCTTAAACATGTATACATATAATATCTTACAATTATTATTATTATATATACCTATAATAATAATCGAAGATTTCAATACAATCTAACAATTAATCTTGCAATTATTACTATTATATATATGTACCCATAATAATCATTGTAAATCTATTTCTTGTTCCTGATTCTGTAAGTTACTTACCGGACCGGTTCCAAGTGGGTGGATGTATTGAGCACGCCGGGATGCTGCATACATTTCTCTCCATGACTCATCTGATCTCTGACTAAGGTTTGAGACCTTTGCCACTTTAATCGGACTAAAATCTTCCAATTATGGATTTACAGTTGTATATTCCGACACGAAGCTCGCTAGGTATTTCTATATAAATTGAACTTGGCCTCGATTTAATTTTTGTGTTGTGATAGAGTTTGATGAGAAGTGGAAACTGTAAATATATATAGCTTTTCTTTTTAGGATTAGGAAAACGGAAAATATGAAATACGTCGAAGGAAACGGTATAACTGCTACCATCTGTCGTCATTAACTTAAGTTGCTATTATCCAACATATTTCGATATTTTGAGATTGGCGTAATCGGTAAAATACTAATTAAAAGTTTTACTATTTGAAAGTGCTCTATTAGATCTATTTTTGATATTTTAAACTCTTTCATATGACGTTTAGTCATTAATCGCACTAATTTTTAAAAATTACCCTCTATTTCGCCTTCTATTTGAACAAATTTAGGCAGTAATAAATTGGACACGAGCTTTGGTTCTACTAAAAATTTTGTCGTTACTACATTATATTTCTTTAATGTGTAACCGAACTTCATAATACGCTCTTATAAATGTTTTCAGATTTTGATATATTACATTAAAATAAACATTTTAATACTTATAGAACTCCGTTCAAAAATTTGATTTATGGACTGTTCGCCTAAAAAACAGGTGCCTACATTTTTCTGAGTTAAATTCTTTACTGTTTATGGTATTGCATTGTAGATCCCGACACCCCCTTTATACTTTAACTGCTTGGATTATAGAACGTTTAAGTGGGACCATAAAATAACCGTTCACTTGCTACCTGAAGAAGAAATAAATTACTTAACAGGATAATGCTTTTATATCCCGGAATGTTTTGTACGTGTCGCGTTTTGCCTTATGGGTATTTATTGGGTCATTCGTCAGGAACCAATACCCAGGGGAGCTGTTATGCGGTTAGGGTGCATAATGCTGCTATGACGCCGTGTTGTTTATGATTCGACTCTCCTGTACAATTTATTAACTTTACGGTGCGGTCTGTGGGGGATTGGACTCATTTAAACGACGTACTGTTATTAGAAATTTTGTGATGGTTTTGTACTATTTACGGTTACTCCTTGGTTCTATACCCTCAACTCCGGTTGCGACTGTTGAAATGATAACAACGCGCCGCGCCAAGAATGCGTCACAACAGCCCGTTGTGTTTGTGCAATATAAAATCAGGTCGAAGTGTCGTTAATAAAAATCGTACCCGCAACGACAACCGCTAATCAAAAAAGGACAAAAGTTCAAACATTTATCGACAATGCGATCGCTATTAGGCGAGAGGAATGCGGTTGGAGAACAAAACAAAATGCGCTTAATGGCAATGCCATATGGTGAGTTATAGGTTGTATAGCGATCTGTGGGCTGAAATCGGTTGTGAACCTTAAGTGTGTGTAGCAGGGCATGTTACGGGTTAAGCGCGTGTACCGAATGGCCGAGACGAGTAGCTGACGCACGTGCGTGCAGTCGCGGGTGGCGCGGGGAGGGCACTGGCGCCGCCTGGCGGGAGAGGGACAACTTTATGACGACGCGATATATTGTCTTCGCCCAGTGTGGGATTTACGGTTCCTTTTGTTTTATTTTTTTGGACACGCCGATTAATTTCTTTTAGTGGCTGCTTCCTCAGAATCCCTTTTGCACAATCAAATTCCTCTGTTTGTTTCTTGTGATTCAACTAAAGTAACTGTAGCGGCCATTCCTGTTTTAACTGCGTCTGCGAAATAGATATTGCCTTCCATAAATAATATCGTTAACCGCATGTGCACGACATTTGTTCCATGGTGCATTTCCTTTGCGAGTAAAGGGAACTCTCGTAACTTTCTCGAATATGTTATGAAGATTGGCTATAACTTGGATCCGCCGTATAACATACTTTAGAGATATTGCCTTTCATGCCAAACAGGAATAATGGCACGCCATCGATCCGGCGTTTCCATTCAAATCTGGGCGTTGAAGAATAGAAACGGAAAAGGTGGCCGATGAATGACGTTTCATTCAACCCTCGCTGATGAGGACGGGGCAAACATTGGTTTAGTAATAAAAATATTTGTCGAAATCCTCGACTCGCTGTATAAAGGAAGGTTTTTTTGCGAGATAACCCAGCGTGTGTCCGACCTATTGTCATGAACTTTTAAATCCGGATTAAAAAGTAGCTAATCACAAATTCGGCAAGGGGATGCCCCGCGTTTCCGTTAGGCTGCCAACGAGATGTAACTGTTCTGGGAAATAATTATATGCAGCTTATAGAATAGAATTAATTCAATATGAACTTGGGAGCTATATATTTTTGATTAAGTCCGTGTCGAATGCTATCGTTCCGTATGGTATTTTAATCCGTGACCGACAAGTGAGACTAATATGTGCGTCAGATTTCAGTTACACTTAAATAACATCTTTGTACTTATTAGAGTATGAGACAGAACGAATTAAATATGCTGTAATTTAAAAACATTTTGACATCTCATGAATGTTATTTCTAAGCTTTCTTGGCTTAGAAATAAAAATTATAAATACTAAAACATTTTATAATTAACCACAATGCTCCGTAAATGGTCGCATAAGCGCTTTAGGCTGCATTCGCAATACGCACGGAAGGAATATATGTCCCCATTTGCAGCGCTGCATTAAAGCTTTCATTTGAAAAGCTCGATGAATGGCTAAAGTCAATGGGTTGTAAGAAATGTGCCACTGACGCGAGGTACAGTGAGCCGCGTCAGGGCGGCCAGCGGACGATTCTTTAACTCATTGAGTGTTCTTTGTGCGATATTTTGACATATGTGATTTTAAATTTCATTAGTTAACACATCTCTGTAACGAGTTTCAAGTGTTATTTTCAATTTTTACTTCTATTTTTCGATAGTCCGATTAATTTCAAACCCATCCAAAGCTCTTCAAACGCTCCCGTCGAACTTGTGAGGTCGCGACAAAGATAAGTTAATGACTTTTCTACGTCGAAGTTGGTCTAGTCATGTTCGATGAATATGATTATATATTTTTGAATTATTGAAGAGCAAATGCTCTTTATAGGCCGATCGTTTTATAAAGTCCGACGTAATAATGTCTATTTGGCACGTCATGTTTTGATAAACTTAGCAATTGTGTAAATAAACGGATAGATACATTGATCCAATAATAAGATGAGCAATGATTGAATTTAAACAGGTAATGTATGTGTCATCAATATTTGACAATAAGATGTCAAGCGGTAGGAGAGGATCTTAACAACATAAGATGATGATTGCTTATAAGTATGAATATACCCACATTTGGTTTTGTGGCGAGCATCTATTTCGTGAGTATAAAAGGAGTAGTCGGTGGCAATTGGAGATGGACAGTTTATAGTTTTGCTAGGTTTTCACTTGTGTCCGTTTGAAGTTAACACATGTAGTCGACTTTTTTTGTTTGTTTTTAAAGTAGCAAACGAGCATGCAGACCACCTGATGTTAAGTGGTCACCACAGCCCATGGACACCCACATCCA
>DWKL01003717.1:0-11238 GCA_018249415.1 Phareas burnsi
AAAAGTTGCTAATTCAACTCTAACTTGATTTCAGTTTTAATTTATTTTCATAACACATCAAATAATGTAGGTAAGAAAGTTGATCATCATTAAGTAAAGTTGATTATAAATATTAAGTAAATATTACAGATTGCATTTAAAGCTTAGTTTTTAAAAACTCATTGCTCAACATTCTAGATCAGATAAAGTTGAGAAGTTCAATTTTATAACAGCAGTTTCTGTGCTGATGTATTTTTGCTTGAAGAAGTAGTTATGTAAACATTCCATCTTTATCCTCAGGCGTAATAGTACCTTTGTCAAGTCTGGGTTGCATTAAGAACTTATACCTATATGCTTTCCACTATGCTATTTCATTACATTAAAATATTGTACGCAAATGTTAAAACAGTACCTTGAGTTTCCTCTCATAGGCAACTCTGTGGATAGCCTTGAACTTCCTCTTGTCCTCCAGCTTGCGAACAACGTCACGGTACTTCCATCCAACTTCATGAGAGAGTCTGCCAACGTGACAGTACTGTAATGATAAAGATTTATTATAGCTTAAATATAATAAATAGAAAGAATTATTTCAAAACACCATAATTAGTCAGAATCACATCAAAGCTCGCAACATTGCTGTTTTCAGTCGCAAATTACCCTTGAAACACATCATTCGGCTGATGAAGAATTGTTAAATTTGTTTTTGCCTTTCATTAGGTAAAAGAACACTAACTTATGCTAAAAAGATCCTAACTTTTTTAGCTTCTTTATTTTCCTTTAAAGATCAACAAAAGTTTTTGTTTAAATAGAACTCCATGTGCATGTCAATCTTTGTTTTAAGAAAACCTTACATTTAATCAGCATCAACGTATTACAGTAACTTCAGTGTATGATGGTTAAAAGTATACAATAAAGGATAATGATTAAATATACCTTGCGGCCGGGTTTCAAACAGAAGACGCGGAGGGCTGCTGGTACGACAACACGGCGACGGTTGTCGTAGGGGGGAGGGCAACCGTCATAAGCACGTAGTCTCCTGAGAGCGTCCTTTCCACGCTCAGTTTTGTGTGGGATCATTCCTGCAAGGTACAATACAAGTCTAGTCACTTTATGATTACTAAAAAGTGGTCTACTTTACATATAAAGGTAGCTTCATATTAATTTGATTATCACAGACTTATCAAATAATGTAGGTAATAGTGAATAAATAATCATAAGCGATTATGTAGCTTGACAACTTTGTATAAAAGATTACAAGATCAAGGATTACATTACATTTATAATTTTGGTTTATGTTATTATGTTTGTTATTGTTGGTAATATACTGCAGTTGTACATTTCTGCTACTTAACAATTAATTGCTGATATTTTTGTGCAGTTCATATGATCTGACAACAGGTGACTAAGTTCCCTATATTAAAAAAGTTTGCTTTATGTTCAAACTTAGCCCTTGAAACCCAGTAGCGCATAGATGGTATGAGCCAATATATGTGGTGGCACTCAATACATTTGTAACATCTTTTTTTACCAAACCTTATGAAAATTTAACTAAAAAAATGAAATGAGATTATGATTTTTAAGTGGCTACATACGTTTTGGTGCGAATTACACACAGCATCTGTCACTAACTACATGCAGATTAAGAATCTCTAAAGATCACAACATAATTACAAGTACACAAATCCTTTTTCACTCATATATTTTGTTCTTTTTTAAAATTTGAATGGTAGCAAACGAACATGTCGGCCATCGAATGTTAAGTGCTTGTTGCACTCTATGGATACCCACATCTTATCTCAAACAGGACTGAAGCCAAGTTTAGGAATGTATGTAGATGTGTCCTGACTCCTGAGGATTATGATAGTAGTCTTGGTTTACTAGTATATCCGAAAACGATTTAGTGAGAGTAATCCCTGGTCAAACTACAGTTTGTACAAAAGCTGTTTGTTATTATTTCATTAAGATGGTAGAATTCTTTGATATTCATGTGCAGCGACATGAACGCCACATCATTTTCTATCTTCACCATCAACCCATTATTTTCCTACTACTGGGCATGGATCTCCTCTTATGGTTCACTACACTGGGCAAGTGCAGATTGGCAGACTTCACACATTTTCGAGAACTTTAAGAGAGCTCACAGTTGTGCAGGTTTTCTCACTGTTAAAGCAAGTGATATTTAATTTCTAATACACACATAACTTAGAAAAATCAGAAGGTGCATGCAGGGTTCCAACCCTGAAGCCCCAGTGTAAGAGACCGGAATATTAACCACTAGACTTTTAGCTTAGCTGCTATTTCTATCTTATAGCAGCAATATAAAGCTGCTGCCACTCTCCGATTTTATAGTTGAGCAAAAGCTGATTCACTTTTTCTAAGTTTTTTTTGGATCCTCAGAAATAGGCTGTTGTCCATTTTACATAAGACGTTCTACAGACTTGGTTACAGATGTCGATGGGTGGGAGTAATCACATAAAGTAAGGTAAGCTCCATGATTATTTACTACTTCCATTATATAAAATCTTTGACTTTACTTATAAGGTTTTAGATCACTACATTATCTTACCTCTGACAGTCTTCCACAGAATCTTGGATGGGGCTCTAAAGTGGAATGGACCACGGGCAGGGTTAACATTGCATCTCTTGCGCAAGAATGACATAAACTTCAGCTTGTTCCTGAAAATAATCATCACTTTAGTTACCCATAATATATATTTTTGTCTCAAATCACTGTTAAAATCAATCAGACATTTTTTTATTAACAACATTTATTGTTCAGACGCAAATTACCCAAAAGGAAACATCATTATAGCCTCATAAAATATTTTACTAAATTATTTTATGGTATTTACTGTAACCATTTAGACCAGTGCTCGACTGAAATACCATAAAGCTGCAGTGACTGTACTCTTCATTATTTTATTGATAAGAATACCACATGCTGTCATGTCCAATGGTGTTATTTTGCTTACCATTGTAGTTGTCTAGAGATTCAGAATTTAATGCATTAAGTGCATGGTTGAATTTGTTACTTTAAAATTGAAGGAAGACATTGTAAGGCAATTTACATGTCTCAGAGCTTTCTATAATATTCTCAAAGATTCCTGAAATCCAGTACATCCATACTTGGTCAGCATGGTGAACATATGGTGGTGGCATTAAGCCTTTCATAATCTGAATAGAGTCACATACACAGGCATGGATCTTTAATGGGTTGACAATGCTGGTGATAACCGCAATAATTTGAAATGGTGTAAGCATTGTACCTGAATAGTGGAAATACCAACTATAAAGCGGAATAACCAAATTTATTTTGGTTTATTAATCCATACAATATAGCTCATATAGTAATAAATACATTTCATAAATCGTGAAATAAGTAAATTGCCGACAGCTAGTGTGAATACATAAATAATGTATAAGGAGACGGAAATCTAAAACTAGATCATACTCTATCTGATGAATTAGATAATAAGTGCTTGCAGTTGTAATAAAATGTATATGTAAAGTTACCTGAAGAAGTTGCCAGATATATTAAGTTGCTCACATCGTACGACGACAACTTTGTTTCCTTCGAGCAGGACCTTTGCAATGACTGCAGATAAACGGCCCAGCAGATGGCCACGGCCATCGATAACAATGGCCTGTAAATCACAATGGAACGTTATTCATAATTTCGCCTGCCGTTGACGTAGTGTGGTCATAATGTTAACCTAACCTACAAGCAAACTTTATACTAACATTAAAAACATCATTATTGTACCTCGGAAACCGCTCATGCTAAGATAACGAAGTATATCCAACAATTTCCGACACATTTTAAACTGTTATTTACGATTGATGTTGGAAATGTTAAAGGCAAGCACGTGTACTGTATTAGAAATGTGAAAAATGCGGCATGGATAACAATTCTCAGCGTATATTACATAAACAATTGCTACTTTATACGTTACATCATTTTAATCACTACAAATTGGTAAAAACTTCACTAAAATTTTATTTTTCTCTCTCACCTTATTACTAAAGCCCGTCATTTTCACGACAACAAAACGGAAAAGAACTACTTTTTAAATCAAGATGGCTACCGGATATACTTTATGGTTCCGATAATAATGTGGCTTAAACCTATTCAGCCAGACAAACACTACAATAACAATAGTGAAAACTGTGTAATATATATCTATGAAATCCTTACTACATTATTGAACGCCACTTAGGGTTTAAAAGTACCAAGTAATTTCTTTAAACTGTTATTTGTGTGTTTTTGAATAAAATTTTCGACCAAAAATAGGTTCAATAGTTACCTTTAATATTCATTTATACAGACAGATAAATATATTAATACATATAATAAATATTACACAATAAACAGTTAAAATTATATTTATTTGTATAGATTTATGGTAAGAGCAAATTTACGTTATAATTTAGCTGACCACGCCTATAAGTTATATTATTATACTCTTTGGTTCTTGTCTTTACTTTATCGCGTATTTTAGGGTTTCAGAACTAAAGAGTATGTATCATTTTTCATACACACCTGTCCTTCAAGTGCGTCAATGTCATCTGTCATTAAGAATCTGCTAGCCAAGCTTATATTTTTATTTATAAACTCTTATGAACCACGTCAGTGATTTTGGGACTAAAATAATTATTGAGAAATGATCACAAATTTACCTATTCCATTTGGATAAATATGGAGATTCCGTACAGAAAGTTATTCATTTATGTGTTAACATTCGCCGCCTATGCCTACACAGGCATAGGTTCTAGTATGTTACGAAAT
The DNA here is from genome assembly GCA_018249415.1 of Phareas burnsi. NCBI lineage: Eukaryota > Metazoa > Arthropoda > Insecta > Lepidoptera > Hesperiidae > Phareas > Phareas burnsi. Next base: position 4,766 of record DWKL01003717.1, read on the forward strand.
TTAAAAGACGCGGTGCTTTCGGCTGAATCTGTTTTTGGTGATATGCTCCGGAATGCAATTACGGTGGCTGAAAAATTCAAATCACTTCACGATGTGTTTGACGCAGCTGTTGAAGAGGAGTGCGTGTACATGTGCCCGGAAGGTTTGCAGTGTATCTAAAAAAAATTGACGAAATGTCAGACATTTTATATTTATGATGTATAAGTAGTAATAGCCTAGTGGTTTAAATTCCGGTCTCTCAGACTGGGTGTCCGGTGTTTGAATCTCGCACTCGTCATTGATTTTTCGGATTTATATGCATATTAGAAATTAATTTTCACTTGCTTTAATGATGAAGGATAACAACGTGAGGGAACCTACATATCTGAAAGGAAATCCGTGTCCTGCAGTGGGACATTATTGTATGATGTATCAGGAAAGAAACTTTTGGCAATCTTACATATTTGCTAATCTCATTTTTGACAATCATATCCTATTTTATATTCTAATTATCATACTGCATGTAGTCAGTTTACTAGATGATGCTCTTAAATGATAATTCTTCATGATTCAATTATAGATTTTTACTATATATATATATATATATATAATTTCATCCTCAGAGCTAACAACAGGTCTATGTTAGGTAGGAACCTGTCTTATTAGTATCTCATTTGTGATCAAATGATTCATCCATGTATAAGATGGGTTTCTGTCCGTAAGCACTAAGTTACACTCCCTGTAAATATATTGGTTAACACATTCACTGTGGCACTAATATTTGAAACAATCCATCGGTGTGCTGCGTAACACTACAGGTGTGTTCCAGTACAGTGGCATACTCCATATGAGTGCGAGCCGTACTGGTGATGCAAACAATAAAACACGATAGGTGTGTTTGCCGTAATCAATGAGTTAATAGACTGCTCATTCATTTTAAACTTAAATATTTTCAGGTCAAAGACCAGTCCGAAACCGGAATCACATACCTAAGTCTGATGGCTGTGGTTCCCTAGGGTTTGAGATATCATCAGAATATCTACCTTTAGAAGAGATGACAAAATGCTGTGATAACCATGACATATGTTACGACACATGTAACAGTGGCAAGGAGGTGTGTGATCTGGATTTCAAACGATGCCTCTACAATTACTGTGATACATACAAATCTGTCAATGTCGCTGGAGATACCATTACCAAAGGTATTTTAATTTATTTTCCAAAATCTATATAACAAGATCTGGTGTGAATAAAACCTTTGCAAAAGTGCATTTTTGGAGTTTAGTATTCAAAATTTATATAAAAGTTATAAAGACACAATCTATATAATATAAATAAGAATAATCTTAGTCTAGTCATAGATGTAGTGAAATAAAAAAAAATAATAACTAGCACTTTTTTTGTTGTAAAAAAGCATTTTCATTCACATACCTATAACTGAGGTATGAAAACAAAATTCCAGTGAAAATAACCATATGGTATACTGCTTTATTATGAAAGGATATTACGTAGGCATTTTTATTGAAGTCAATAGTTGTGAAAAATATCAAAATTATGTTCCTACACCCTTTACATGACTAAGTTGCAATGCCTTGTGTGTGTATAAATATATGTTTATTACCTTTAAATCCGAACATAGCAGTATTATAGCAGAAACAAAAATAGGTATAAAAATGTTGGCTCTGCAGTCATGCCAAATTGACGATCTGTAAACTTCATATTTTTAAAGGTATCTGACAGGTGATAGGACTATATTTTATCCAGGGAGGTACCACCGCCATCTGCACAATCCACCATCAATCAATACTTGTGTTTTGATTGGATAGGTGAGATTATCAGGTATACTTACAGGTACAAGGCAAGTGTCTCAATTCTCAGGCGTAGTGACAGATCTGTGTATGACTTATGATAGGATTGCTATTCTGTTTGAGGTTAGATATGAGTGCCCCGTGGGTTGCCATGACTATTAAATGTCACATGGCCTGCATGCTCATGTGCTACTCTGCACATATAAGAAAAACATTGATTAAAATGTTAAATTATCTTTGATGTATAAAAACAACAACTGAAAGTATCTTTTCAAAGATGCTTTTCAGTAATTTTTAGTAACTACAGGAATTTATGTCGTAAGTACACATTCTAATCAGTTATCTTCTTGCAGGATGTAAAGCAGCAGCTAAATTATTATTCACTGGAACTCTAACACTGGGGTGTAAATCTTATTTAGATGCACAAAAAAATGCTTGCTATTGCCCTCCCAAAAGTAATAAATACAAAAAGTATGCTACTGGGAATGGGGATTTATAAGTAACCATGTCACTAGTTTATATACCTATTTATAAATTTGTTTGTTGTTATTATGTTAGAAAAGTATTGAAACAAATATTCGAAACTGATGTGCCTGTCTCTAGTTAAATTTTTCTGTTAAAATATGTACCTATATGATAGGTATATAATTAGGTATGCCATAAGTTGTATTAGCTTGACATATTTATTAATTAAATAATTGTATAGACATAACTTTTAGATACGCAATTAAATATACCAAATAAAATAACAAGTATAATCTTAAAAGTTACCGTGATATTGTATAATGTTATGTAAATTACTAGATAGTAATAAAAGTTGTCCATTGATTATTATTCTTTTATTTTAGCAATAAAAATTACATCCCTGCCCTTTTGGGACCTTAATATAAAATAATTAAATATGCTAAATTTTGAGTATAGGCCCTTTGAAGTCGCACACCAAAATGGAGCCAATGCTAATCACAAAATCTGAATATAATCAAATTTCGAATAATACCAGTGAAAAGTTTTGTGCGAGTCCAATTGGCATAATCCACATATAACTTAACATTCTTTCCTATATTGCAATTTGAACAAAATTATAAATAAAAGAATATTTAGTTATGATGTTCTTAGGTGTTATTTATGAAAAAAAAAAATTGGAACATCTATGTGATTATATAATATATTCCTCGAACAGCAAGCAAAATAACCTGAACTTTACGGTAATATGCTTCTTTGAATTATCTCCAAAGGTCTGCTAATAGGACTCACACAATGGTTATAAGATCACAGCTACCTCAAAACGGTTAAAAACACCAATACTACTAGTGGACGCAGTCATTAAAACATATGTTATTACATTACCATATGTTGAGCTTATAAAAATAATTCATTGCAATAAAAATAAATGCATGTAAAAATATTAAGATGCTTATTTGTTGATCTAGTGATTCTATCATAGCTGTAGAAAATTATATATGTGAGCGAATTTGATGTATACTTAAATAAACGTGAGATGTACGCTTCATTCTATGTTAGAAGCTCCTTAATTTCGTCCTTTTCTGCAGCTTCAATATATGGTGTCCCATCTGGAGTTTTACCATTTTTGGAAGCGCCCTATAATAAAGAATAACATTGTCTCAATTAATATATTGCTAATTAATAACACAGAAAAGTATTTTTTTTATATTTTAGCTTTTAGTACTGTTTGACTTAGAGGTTACACAAGTAAATTTTCTCAAGTAGGGGTGGTTACTCTATTTTGTACGGATCTTGTGAATTCAGCAGCAGATCACTGATTGTATATATGATATATATGAAATTACCATAATTGCAATTGTCGACTATGTAAATCTGGTCTGAAAGTTAAGCTGGGGAAGTCTAAGGTCAATTTTTTTGCGAGTGACATAAAGACAAGAAAAGAGAGTAAATATGGAATGAAGTAACTCAATTGACATTAAAACTAATTATCTTGGGGAGAATTAATCCTGGGGCCTGATTGATATAGGATTGATGGTGGTGGTTGAAGTGGTTTAAATTGGATATTGGGTCACAATACTCTTATAATACAAGAAACAGTATTGCATGCATGCTTTATGAATTTAGTATTATGATAATATCAATTAGACTTGTCCAGAACAGTCTATTGATATTACCATAGTATTTAGTTCATGTGCAAGTCATATTTATGCAATTACCATGCATTTTCAATATCCATGTGACAATAAAAGAAGGTAATTTACTAATGAATTACATTAGTTGATATTGATATAAATATAAAGAAAAACTTAATGAAAAATCTATAAGTAAAGATACAACACCTTAAAAAACACATTGATGTATTAAGTTTCCTGTTCACCAGCATTTTTGTATAAATTGGTTTTCATTCTTTTTTTAAAAAGTAAGTCATTTTTTATAACTTTTCAAGGAATGTGTATTCAATATAAACGTAAAATAAAAATAAAACAGCTTTATTTAGCTTAAATTTTTTTTTTGATTATCTATTTCCAGATCAATTAAAGCGCTCAGATATTCATTTTTATTGGATCATGAACATCTCGGACTTGGACAGCCCTAATATAAATCAACCATTATATTTAATACTTACATGCTTCAGTAAGGTTTTAACGCAATCAGTATGACCTTCCCATATGGCTGCCAAGATCACTGATATGCCATGCTTGTCCACCATCTGTAACGATTGGTTTAGAAACATAAATTTACCTTACCTAACACATTTTAAACAAATAGATCTACAAAATATACTGTAATATATATTTTTTTTATGTTTCTAAAGTAGCAAACGAGTATGCAGGCCACCTGATGTTAAGTGGTTACCACAGCCCATGGACACCCACATTCAACCTCAAACAAAACCGAAGTTCCATTCGAGGTTGCATATGGAGGTCGCCTCGCTATATGTGTGCTGGCAACCGCACCTCTCCAATCGAAACACAACAACTGCTTTATGGCAGATTATGAGGGCGGCAGTGGTACTTCCCCAGACGAACGATTGCCACCTGTTGCATTATTTAATATATCATCATCTGATATTTACTGTCAGTAAAATATTTGAAAGCTTTTAATATTGTTGGGAATTTATTGCCTACTTATATAATGACTTATCCATAAGGGTATATCGAGCTAACCCTATATAAGTATGCAGATTTTATCATAACTTTCATATCAGTCTTTCTTCTTTAAATTAGAATTGTCTTACAATTTATTTTCTAAGTAGTCTTTTTAATATAACAGTAATTAAAATCAAAAAGTGTGAACATTCTATGAATATGTTCTCAATACTTCATTTCAATTGGATATTACTCGAGTCAATTGTCTAGATATCTAGTGTTAGGTTTAAAACACCAAGTCATCATTCTTATCTCAGTGCATTTTCATTGGTCGATAGAAAAAGTATTTATAGTGTAGATTTCGAAACCCTATAGCTATTAGGCCTGCATTTAGAAAATCTTATTTTTATACAACAGTGTAAGAATTTGGCGCATGACAGATTTCTAAGATGCTTATATGTTATTATGGCACGTTTTTGGGGCATGCTGGATATTGATTAGGTGATTTTGTTAGTCATTGCCTCGACGACTGCAAGTTATGTGCTGATTAATGAATGTGTCATTTACCAGTTAATTTTACTAGGTGGTTTCCCTTAACCAATGAAAACATATCTTTAATCATTATATATTTATGACCACAAATTTTCATTACAAATAGCAATCATTGTTATTGTAGTATGCAATTACTCATATCATTCATTAGATTAAATTTTAGAGTACATTTATCATAATGTATATATTTTTACCATCTGCAATGTTCAGAAAAACATGAGTATTTAAGAGATAAAACGATGTACAAGATATTACTTACATTAGGGTCTGCACCCTTGTCTAGCAAATAATTCACAACGACTGTTTGCCCATAATCAGCGGCGTAGTGCAGAGGGACCCGGCCATCTATGAGTGCATTTACATCAACTTTCTGTAAAAAAAAACAATACAAATCTATCACTGTTGCACAATTACAAATTTTTGTCTTAGTATTTTCGTAAGAAACTGTTCTATAAATTATTTTTTCTAATAAGAAGAAAACGAAGGTAATTGTCTTCCTTTTCACAAACAATTTATCATCAATTCTCCCAATTATTCATTCATAAAGTTGAGTAACAAAAAACTACTTACATTTTTTTCTACTATGTCTTTCACTTGATCTATATCACCGTTTTTGATACCCCAGACCAATTCACTCATTTTTACGTACTTTCTAAATTCTTCCCGTTTGTTTCGGAAAAATAGCAATTCAACTTCAATATTTCAATGGTTCTCGCAATATTGGCAATTGGCATATCCATAGATTAAAAATTGTAAATGTCATTTAATTATAAAGGACATCGCACAAAACATTATAGTGAAACTATATATTATATTTACTAGAATATCACTTGACTGCGGATGCAAATGTATGTAGTTAAATGATCAATCTTAACCTTTTTATTGTTCGTCATAAATATAAAGATCCAATCATAATTATACCAATACTTATTGTTTGCCTTTCGATGATTTTAATCAAAATTTCGAATTTTTATACAACTTTCTATAGTCTAAGTAGTATTATTTTGTAATATTCATCTTTAAACCATAGAAAACTTTTTTTTGAGGTTAGATGTGGGTGTCCATGGACTGCAGTAACAAC
>DWKL01003718.1:0-11237 GCA_018249415.1 Phareas burnsi
GCTCTGTATACTGGTTAAAAGATGTGGTGAACCACTTATATTCGCAGGTGTTCCAACTTAGTCCTAGGCCACTCCTGATCGTAATTAGCAACGCATTTGTTATCAAGTCGGGCGTGCGTGATAACTACAGGTGACAGTATCCGTGGGCAGTGACCACGTACTATCTACAAGTGAATTGCAGGCTTATCTGCTACTTCTTCGTTATCTTTCTTGGAGCGGTAGTCGGGTATACTTACAGCGAGGCTCTTATCCCCGAGGATCTTAGTCCACGGGAGTAGTATCGCATCTACGGACGACCTGAGACGGGTCAGATATCTTCAGTATGTTTTGAGGTTAGGTTAGGCTCCATAGGCAATGACCATTTAACATCAGGTGACCTGCTCGTTAGCTACTCATCAAACAAACAAAATAATGTTAAAAACATGGTACATATGAACATGTTAATGATTTTATCGAGGAATCACGTCGACGGAATCTGTAAAGCGTGTCATACGTCCTTCAAGTGTAAGCTAATGGCTATATGTATATAATCGGCGTAAATAAATTTCTGCTTGCAGTCTTTCGCGGTGTGTAAATACGAACACAGCTAGTGCTGCCGTGTAGTTCAGTGTTACATGCTTTTTGCATTTGAACATAATCCAAGGTAAGGCTTGACGCACACACAAATTAATTCATTATTAACGTGTTTCAGTGTACTTATGTTATTTAAAAACTATAGGCGTTTTCTTTTACTTTTTACACATATTTTATAAGTCGATATAAATTCTAAAATATCAGATTTAAAAATGGAAGTGTTTCGTTTTTAAAAAGAAATAATATTTCATTTTTCAGCAAATCTTTTATTATAACTCTAAGTATAAAAAAATCATCTCTTTTTCATTTTAAATATCAAAATACATCGGTAAATTTCTGTCTGTCTACAAATATGTTTTATTTGTCATTTATTATTAATTTAAAAGTAGTACAGCTTACAGGTACGACATTTTATTTACATTAATTGTAAAAATACTTTTTATAATATATAATATATTTTTATAATATTTCTGTATTTTTTGTATCGTTATTCCATTTTAATTGATTATGATGGTGCGAAGTAAAAAATATTGTATTAAACAATAAATTACTAAACATAATTCATTTAAATAAAATATTCACATATAAATAAAGAGTGTGAGTAAAATATATAATGAGTGTATCCCATCCAAACAATATTATAACCATGTCTTTTATAGACATGAAGTTAACTCTGTTATTTTTATTTTTTGTATGTTTGTTTGTATGTTACTCTATCACGCCTGAATCACAGAGCCCATTTCTATTAAATTTGGCACGGAGATAGCTTGTCAACCTGAAAACGAACCTACGACATTCAACATTCTATAGCAGAGCAAAACAGATGAATAACAATTGCATACAAACTTTCAACCGGTAAAGTTAGAGACGCGACATTTTGTATTTAGATTTTCAATCATCCATCCACCCATCCATTAATTAAAATGATTATAGTATCATTGGTAACACCGTTATTGGTATCCGTTAAGAGAAAAGTTTTCAAATAATCACAATTTTTATAGGTGTTAGAACAATAGTTCGCCCGGGGAAGGGCCACCGCCACCCTTATAGCCCGCCGTGATACTAGAATAATTTTAATTACAATGAAAAATCTAAATTCAAAATGTCACGTTTCTAACTTTAGCTGTTCGAAAATTTTATGCAACGGTTTTTCATCTCTTTTGCTCTGCTAGGGGATAATTTTTTAATTATCGTTGTATGTCCGTCCTCTGGTTGACAAGCTATCTCAGCGTCAAATTTGATCGAAATCGGTTCTGTGATTCAGGTGTGATAAAGTTACAAACATACAGAGTTAACTTGATCTTTATAACATAATATTGACTGATAGTTTATAATATTGTTTGGATGGAAATGCTGCTTAATTCATATGTGAAAATTTTATTTAAAAGAATTTCGTTAACTATTTATTGTTAATCACATTATGTTCAAATTTGCACCGTCATCGCTAATTAAAATAGATTAGCAATACAAAAAATATTCAAGGATTAACATAAAACAAATTCTTAGTAAAAGATTTATTCCTGTTAACACGTAAATGGTTACGTGTTCCAATAAATATTTTAACAAAAATCCTCTCTTAACGGTTTTAAATAAACGTTGTATGGATTTCAATGCTTATGCACATCAAACCTTATATAAATCTGTAGTCCTAACTGAGGCCGTACGTGAATGCGCTACGACTTTTGAATACTAAGATGGTCACTTCGCTTTAAATGTACCCGGTAACCACACCTCTCCGACCGAAACACAAGAATTGTTTCACGGCAGACTATAAGGGTTACTTATGGTCTGTTTTCACCGTTGACACCAACCATTGCCATACAAACTTTGAGACATGAAAGTATCTATTTAGACTCTATTATAATTGAGTATTCGAGTATATAAAAATGAAAATGTCCAGTTACCACATGAAAACATCACACGGAAACCTACATGTTTGACAGTTTTCCGTAAAGTTCTCAAAATCGTGTGAAGCTACCAAGGCCGGTGCTAGTGCACCGCGTGGCCGACGTGGTGGATTATGGTCTAACTCTTCATTCTGAGAGGCGACACGTGCCCATGACGCAGTAATTCGATGACGAGAGAATTATGTTTTAACGCTAAAACCAGGTATGCCTTATATTCTCCCATCGACGTAAGGTCGGTTGGTTACATGTACGTATTGTGTTTTACCTAATACTAAACTACTGGGCACTGACCTCTGGGGTCAAATAAAAAGGTAAATTAAACGTGGGAGGGAATTTAAAGTTTTGTATTTCGATTTCGAAGGCACCACTTCCTCATCTATGTGTTTAAACACAGCTTTAAAGCGTGCGGGTAAAGCAAAATACTTATATGTCTTTCAGCTTACTCCTGAGGACCGCATCTGTGGGCGACATTGGGTAGGATTTAAATCCTGTTTGGGGTTAATAACAGACGTCCATGGGTGGCAATAACCGTAGTAATAGGGCTTCATACTTCATGCTTCATGCTTGATACTACTAAGTTATAAAAAACATTGTCATTCTTGTGAGACCCTCTGTTGTAATGTCGCGTATTTTCTAATTTGACACATTATTTTTTGTGGGGTATTGTTCCCTTGTCCCGTTAGAAGCGCCATCCGGTGACACGATATACAGAATAAGCTGCAACCCTTCTTATGTCATAGCTCGAGGTTGGGCTACGGTCTCTCCACAACTGGGGCTGCTCCAAGGTGGATTAGTCAAGTGGCCACGACATAATAACCAACCGGTGTCGGATGTTTTAAACCTCCGATCCATACAACCTCCGATCAGGTTAAACGATACCCATTTCCACCCATCCATTTTATCCAATAGTAACAACCGGGACCAAAACCTTAACGTGCCATCCGAAGCACAGAAGCGCAGAAATTTAGCCACTTTCGGTCACCCATCCAACGTCTGACCACGTCAAACGTGGTTTAAAACAAAGTAAACACCAACGAAATTACATAGTTTTATCATGTTCTCAGCAGTGATGTTTTGGGATAAAGATAAAAATATCAGAACTCATATCTTTTAGCGTGATAAAATATATCTAAGGAATCAAGTAAAGATTGCCATACGAAATATTTGTTGCCTCTGTATAATACAGATGTTTCAGCAGTCAAAAATTATTTCTATCGTAAATCGCATTATTTTATTTCAGTGTCGTTAAGCACAAAAAAGAATATGGTGCAAGTAAAAATTCATTACAATTAAATTATACGATATTAATATTTTTTTGCTTTTTAGAGATACGTTGCACGTTTTAGAGATACGTTACGTTACACTGTCATAAACTATCTGTCACTAATCTGTTTGCAATATGGATGTTCTAAATATACAATGATTACTTATGTGAATTGAACGTTTGATTTTTTGCCATTCGAATTTGAATGTCTTAATAATTAGTCCCACTTTTGGAGTTGGGTCCCCTTCACAGAAGGAGAGTTTAGGATATTGTTCGCCATGCCATAATAGGTGGTAGAACTATAGTTCCATCGAGGAGGCACCAACGCCGTCCTCATAACCCGGCGTAAATCAATTCTTATGTTTTGGATGGAGGTATAATTGCCGGATACAATTACAGTTAGGCGACAATCCTAGTCCTCAAGAGTAGTGACGCACTTACGGACGACCTTAAGTAGCACTTTAGTCCTGTTTAAGGTTAGATGTGATGTTCATGGGCTGCAGTGCAGCTAGTTTGCTACTTGTCTCAAAAAAAAATGCTGTCAATTTATTATTTATCGGTGGAGGGATCCTTCTGCTCTCGTGGACCGTACCACAATGCATAAATGTTTATTATTATAATGATTTCTGTATTTTAGCGTTTCATTTTCAAGTATTTTAGCAGATCTAACCTTCATTTAATATTCATAAACCGAAAACATAAAGTTTTTTATTTTCCATTAAAAGTTTTGTATATATTTTTATTAATTTAAATTCATACCTATTACATCACGTCATATTTAAATAATGGATGGATTGAATAGGTCATTTGAATGGCGAGTTGAACTCGCGAACTGTCACCTCGTTTATCACAATACCAATTGATCGACGATTGTACGCGAGATCACGCCACCCACGCGAGTGGACCCAAGATCCAGACATACAACACAATACGATCGAATGTTCAGTTGCCGTTTGAATTGCGAAGTGTCTTAATAGTTACTTAAATAAAAAATGCTTAAACAACTTTTTTGACTTGACATGTCCACAATTGCGAGCAAAAAAACGCAGGTAGCCGACAAATTTGAACTATTATGCTATACTATTATATAAAGCTATTTGCGTTACACACACCGCCAAAACATACCCACCTATATAAATACACAACTTTTCTCATATTAAAATTTCTTATTTAATAAACGGGGAAATTCAAAATACAGTGTACGATGTTATTGGTGGGGAAAATCAATATGAAATGCAGTCATGTTGACTGTCCTGACTGTGTTTTGTTATTGTCCAGCTGTTTTTCTCAGGATACGATTTTAGACTATAGTTCAAATATATAGAAGAGTAGCAAACGGGCGGGCTGAGCTGGTGTTACGTGGTCACTGCAGCACATGGACACCCGCAACTAACCTCGAAACGTCTGAAGTACTATCCGATGTCGTACGTATATGTTTTACTACTCTTAAGTACTAAGATGGTCGTTTCGCTGTAAGTGTGTCCGGCAACCGCATCTCTCCAACCAAAACACAAAAATTGCTTTACGGCGTATTATGAGGGCGGCGGTGGCAATTCCCCAGTCGAATAATTCTACCACCTCACACATGTGTGGGTATATTTCACACATTTTTGAGAATATCAAGAAGAATTTATAGACATGGAGGTTTTCTCACGAAAAAATATCATGATAACAACAAAGATAAAGACGAGGATCGACTTTACCATTATAGCAAGGGATACATTAGTCTTTACACGTAAAACTAACATAACTTTGATATAGAATAGTGTACCCGGATTCGAAGCCGGACCTTTCGGGTAGTCGAAATCTATACGAAATTAAATAGTCACAAGCATTCATAACCTTATTATGGTTGCAACCCTTTTTATATCCCACTATCGGGAACGTATCTCCCTCACAACTGGGAGAGGTTTGGAGCATACTCCGTTATTCTGTTTCAATTGATAGAGACACGGGTTGGTGACTGCCCTTCGTCGGATGTTTTCAAACCGTCCAGAAGGCCTCTGACAAAGTTAAAAGTCCGCTATTAAATGTTAACAACCTGTACTAACAGCCCTTAACTAAATAATAGCTATCGCTTAATGAAATTAACCACTAGCGATAATTTTTATATAAAAACGTAATTAACATGCTACATGAAGCAAAATATTTCTTTGGCGTTAATAAACGCCAAAATAAAAAGAAGGCACTGGTTATTATTGTAAAAAGTTATTACGGCCGTGTTCAGAGTACTCATAAATTCTATATAAATATGTTAAATCATTTTAACACAATTTTCCTGAACGTGGGTGAAAACACATTTATTTGCTTTGTGCATAACACACGTAACTTTTCCCCGATTTTTGCATAAATATTACCAATATTACATTACATTACCAATGGGATGAGCTGCGTTGTCAGCAGATCGTCAACCCTTTTTACGTCCCATTGCTGGCCACGGGTCTCTTTACAACTGGGCGAGGTCTAGAGCCTATTCCACCGTGTTGATTCAATGTGGATTTGTGAAGATATGGGTTAGTGGCCTACACGCGTGGGATGTCTGCCCATAAGGCGTCCGACAAGGTCTAACAATTGTTATTCAATAATAGCCGTACAGTGATAGCCTGGTGGTTAAGATTCCGGCCTCTCAAGCTGAGTGGCCTGGGTTCGAACCCCGCACGCACCTCTAATTTTTCAGATTTATCTTTGTTAATTATCACGCTTTAACGGTGAAGGAAAACATCGTGAGGACACCTACATATCTGAGAGTTCTTTGCAAAGTTCTCGAAGGTGTGTGAAGTCTACCAATCCGCACTTGGCCAGCGTGGTGGACTATAGCCTAATCCTTCTCATTCTGAAAGGAGACCTGTACCCAGCAATGGAACATTAATGGGTCGACGATGATGATGATGATGATTCAATAATAACAACTGGAACCGACAGCTTAACGTGGCCTCCGAATCATAGAAGCATGAAATTTATCCACTAGCGGTCACCCAACCGACTCCCGTACGCACCCTACGTTGCTTAACTTTGTAGATTGGTAACAAATTACTCAAGCTGCGGAGTTATGCGCGCTTCGCTCCAGCCATGAGCTCCTGGTTTGTCACTGGACGCAGGAATGCAGTCATTACCCTACTATCAGGTCGAAACGTAACAGGACATTGCCACAGAAACATATGCAACTATAGTGTTGGTAAAGTCTACATAATTACATTCCTATACAAAATAACAATTTTGCACGAATCTTGTAAAATATTATTATAATTAGGTAAGTAATAAATTTATTTAAATACATTTAACTTACTAATCAAGTTTAGTCATTATTTTCTTTAATTACCACTACACGATCAGTAATAATTAGTGTAATTAAAGATGACCTTATAAGTCTATTTTATTGTTTATAAATTATAAGTGGTCCGGAAATCGCGATTGATGAAACAAATTCAATATATAGCTTCTTAAGGATTTCAATCCTTAATAAGTTTTATAACTTTAAGCTTTATAACTTATTAAGGATTTTAATCCTTAATAAGTTAAAGGTGGAAGAACTATAATGTGATACTCCAAAAATCCATTACAGAAATATATAATTTATTTTAAATAATCTTACAATCATTGTTCAGAAACAAATATGGCTGCAGGAAAAAATTAACAACATGAGGACTAGGTATTTGTTTGGTTTCTTAATATATTACATGTGTTTACTCTTCTGGTTCTTAATATATTATATAATATTTTTTACCATTATTTTATTTTATTTATTTTCATAAATAGGCGTAGAACTATAGTTTGTCCGGGAATGTACCGCCGCTTACCGCACAATCCACCGTGAATCATTCTTGTTTCGGTTGGAGAGGTGTGATTATCGGGCGAGTATCTTAGTCCTCAGGAGTTGTAACGCCTCTACGTCTACGCCTCTACAGATAGAAGTTAATTCTTGTTTGTGGTTAAATGTGCCCATGATGTCTAGGGGCTGTAGTGGCCACATAACATCAGGTGGCCTGCTCATTTACTACTATTTCTCACATTAAAAATATTTCTTTAGTAACCAACGAGCATATAGCGGACAATTTGTTGGAAGGAACTTTGATGAGCGTTCGATGGAAGTGCATGCAATGAGGTGAACTTGATGGTCAGTAGCCACTGCCGCCCATGGACATCTGTTATCAACTCCATTTAGACGATTGCATCAGAAGAACATCAGAGATATAAAGTGATTGAAAATACTAATAACTTTTTAAACGCTACGTTAACCAAAATAGATGGTAAAACTATGGTTCGTCCGGGGCAGTACCACCGCCGCCCTCATAATCCGCCGTGAAGCAGTTTTTGTGTTTCGGTTGGAGAGGTTCGGTTGCCGGGCTATTGATGCTGTGTTACAACGAGGCGACCGTCTTAGTCCTCAGGAGTAGTGACGTATCTACGTATGACTTCAGACAGAACTTCAGTTATATTTGAGATTTAATGTTAGTGACCATGGGCTGCAGTGACCACTTAAGACCAGGTGGCCTGCACGCTCGTTTGCTACTCTTTAAACATAAAAAAGGATAACAAAGTCAATGTTTTATTCTCGAAAACTTTAGCGTATTTCAAGTTTTTCATCTCTCTAGCAATGCGGCGACAACCACTTACAGTCTGGTGACTTGCTTTCTCGTTTGCGACTTTTATGCTATAAAAAGCGAAATATAAATTGTTAAAATTTAAAAAGTAATATTAAAAATATATCTATTTCGAAAAAAATACTACTGACAAATTCAGTTTGTAATAAAGAGCATTGTCTTTCTACTGCAATCATATCATTTTATCTTATCGTGTATCGTATATGGAAATATATGAACACAATAATATAAAATATGAACTTACCTTTACACAGCGATAAATAAACATTCCGTGATTGGATTCAATTATGATGTTCAAAGTACTATTTTTAAAATCTCACGCGAGGCTCCGCCAGTACCTATACACCTGCGAATATTTTTGAGGTTATACTTCTTTTGGCGCGTTATGAGAAAATGAGAGTAAATATTTACAATGCGCACGCGCCTTTATAACAAAATCACAACAAACGTCATGTCTACTTGTTTTTAAACAAAATGGGACTTAAAGTGGTCTTATAATGCCCTCTACCGTTTAAGGACTATGACATCTATCAAATATTTTTTATTATGATGATTATTTTCTTTACGGTCTGAAGTCATTCAAATAGTTTGTAACATACATACTATACCTGTTTTAATTTATTGAATGAAGATTTTATTTATTTAATAAATCATGTTCAGTTTAACACTTCAGGTTATTATACGTGGTAGTTGATGTCATCTATCGTTTAACTCTATGCAAATTAATTTCAATGTGTAAAAAACTTATTTTGTGACTATTGCAAAAGAATAACTTCTTACGTGCTTACATAAGTACACACATGGTTATTTTTTATTTTTATATTAACTCTTTTATTTCGGGATGTGGCAAAAATCTTCCATTTTCAAATTTTTCTAATCACATTTTAGTATAACGAGGCTTGAATAACAAAAATAAAACCATGTTATCATGAATTATTTATGCAATACAACTTAACTTGAGTTTTTTATGTAACGTTGGAGATATCTGTTGTCTGATTTTAAGCTAATATTATCGCGGAAATTAAACATTTTAATTACGTAACGAGTTTTCACGATATGCGTTTTTTTTAAATTGCCTATATTTCGACCCAGTTACTTGGATCGTGGTCAGCGTGAAACTGCGGTAGCGGGGAAAAACTATTGACAGGCACTAGTGGGCGATTAGTCTATCTACCCTATGTCTAGTTCGTTTTTCTATTTTGTTTACCATATCCCGACACACCACACTGACAGTAACTTTACGCACTGAACTTTGCACTATTTGCGGTTTACATAAGCTAACCACTGGACTCCACGTTTGCGCTAACTTAAAACCATCTTCTCTATTGAAGTTTCTAGGGTTTTTTGATCTCTATTACCTCTCTTACTAAACATGGATAGTAATGGCGTTCAGCGGAGATCACCTGAGGTTTGTGTAATTCAATCCAGTGGTTAGCCCTGAATGAAGGATGTGTTCGGCTACCGCGGATTTCTTCGGGTCATTCTTTTTAACTATGCTGATATGTTTCTTAATACGTTGTGATCGTTTCGTTTGTCCAATATATGAGCTACCACAGCTGCAGTTAACCTTATAGACGCCGAGACATTGGTACAGGATGGTGTATTTGGGTGAACGAAGATAGGCAGAAACATTATATGGTGTATATATACATTTTAAGTAATACTTTCTGTTCAGGTATCTACCTATCTTATCCGTTGTACCTTTTATGTAAGGAAAATATGCGGCATGCCTCTCAACTCTGTCTGTCTGTCGGTTGTGTTGATTTGTTGATAGTTGATTGAGCATACATGAGTTTTCTTTAATTCGTACAAAATGAAATAACTATAACGGTCATACAAAAGTAAACAATATTGTCTTGTTTTTTCTATTTTGTGACTTCTTATTTGCTTTGTTTCAGAACAAAATGCCTCCCCAAGGGCAACAAACCACTTCGTGGGTGTTAGACGAGACGGACTCGAACAAGGACGCAACTCCACTGCCGCCGTCCGCGGAAAAGAGGAAATGGCAAATAGTATGGCGGAATGTGATATTATTCGTGATATTGCATCTCGGAGCGGTGTATGGGACGTATCTATTCCTGTTTAAGGCTATGTGGACAACTTCCTTGTTCGGTAAGAAAACAAGATCAAAATATTTTCATTTAAAGTAGATTCTTTATATACCTTTTTATGTTTGAAGAGTAGCTAGCGAGCGTGCATCTGATGTGGCTCATTGCAGCCCATGAGCGCCCTCATCTAACCTCAAATAGATTGAAGGACTGACAGGACTTGACTGATATCTGAGGTCGTACGTAGATGCGTTACCTCCCCTGCGGACTAAGATGGTCGCCTCGATATAAATGTATCCGGCTACCGAACCGATCTGAAACACAAGCATCCCGTCACGCCGGATTATGAAGGCAGCGGTGGTAGCCTCGGATGAACTACAGTTCGACCACTTATTAAAGATTTGTTTTCCATTATTATTTTTAAACGTTAACAAACTATCACCGGGTCGCAAGGTGTCTCTTTCTTAGATAAGAAATTTCACAATACAAATCTTTTCCCTACTAAAATACCATTTATAAGTAACTGAAGAGCATGTGGAGCTGGAACCATTTCAGACCGCATATTCTTATCGTATAAGTAATAATTTATTGTACATGATTTTTTTATATACTGTTTGTTTAAACTTTTTCGGAGAGATTTATGATTGTGACGTCATGCGTTGAGTGTGATGGATTGGTATTTTATCGTAGTAACGAATACAGTTCCCCATGGGTATAAGTCATTCATCATCATCGACCCATTAATGTCCCACTGATGGGCATAGATCTCCTCTCAGAATGAGAAGGGTTAGGCTATAGTCCACCACGCTGGCCAAATGCGGATTGGTAGACTTCACACACCTTC
>DWKL01003719.1:0-11236 GCA_018249415.1 Phareas burnsi
TTAAAGGAAACGACGAACGAAAGTGGGACTTCCGGCCCTACCGGCCTCTCATACCCTACGGCACTAATAATTTGTATTTTATGTATTTTATATATGTGTGTATGTGTCGTAGGTGCCATTAACAAATACAAAGAAGAAGACCCAGAATTCATCATTTATATGTCCGCCTGGTCGGGAATCGAACCCGGAACTCGCGTATCAGACCGGCACGGTTATCCCTGCTCCACGCGAGTCGTTTAATGTCGGACGATTGAATTGCAGGTAGCGAGCCAACCGTGTCGCCAGTGGCCACTCCGTACCCGGATGCGGAGAAGATATACACGCCGCTGCTGGCGCGCTACCGCCAGATGATACAGGACATTCCGAAACTTAACTGAGCCCGCGCCGTCCTCCGTGTACACGCCAACAGAATTTGCCTGCTCGCTGTGCTTAAGCTAAAATGCCGTTGTCCAACATCTAGCAGAACATCTTTGAAAGGTGGTAGAACTAAATTTCGTCCGGGAAGGTACCATCGCCGCCCAGATAATCCGCCATGAAGCTAATGTGATTCGGTTGGAGAGGTGTGTTTACCGGTACATTTAGCGAGGCGACAATCCTAGTCCTCAAGAGTAACGCATCTACATCAGACCTCAGACAGGACTTCAGTACAGTTTGAGGTTACATGTAGTGTTTATGGGCTGCAATGATCACTTAAAATCGCTAATTAACTTGCACGCTCGTTTGTTACTTTTCAAACATAAATTTCGACATTTTGAAGTATTCGCAATCAGTAAATCACAATTTGAAAGTGCTCCTTTAGATCTATATTTAAAACCTTAAACTTTTGCGTTTGAGATCTAATTATTAAGTGACTCTTTTTTGGCTGTAACTCGAAAAGTGCTGTGGTATGTAACGATATTATAGCGAGAGCAGCAGTGCTGCCGGGTCCACAAAGCAATTTAAGTGTGGTGGAAAAGTGAATCTGTTTTAGCATTGTTTTGAGGTATTCTGTTAACCCATTTTAATCTCCAGTGATAGTAACGCATGGCTAATGGACTTCAAGTAGGTCTTTGTTCTCTAGAAGTTGGTTGCATATGTTCATAGAGGGCAGGGACCGCTTAGTGTCAGGTGTTCTGCAAGCTCATTTGCTACTTCCATTACACGAAAAAAAAATTGAAATTTAGTGAAAATTAATTTCATTGTCGTAATAAAAGCATATTGACTCGTAGCTTGGAAATCTATGATTTTAGCATAGAACTGATTCTGGGAAGCTACAAATTTGCCTGTACGTCTTTTTTAAATAAGGAATTCAAAAAGAATATAAAAAATTCCTGAAAATTTAAAAAAACTTAATCAACCTAACCAGCGCCCCTACCGGGTCCAATTAGAACAAACCATGTAGGTAATCCCATAAGTACAGAAACGAACATCAAAATATCTAGCTCTAGTTTAGATGGAAAAGCATTATGAACACACGCACATAGAAATTTTATATACTAATTAACACAACGGCCATGGCTCGACACGTCAGGCATTTTTGCACGTAGACGTTCTATTTGCTAGGCTATGGCAACGTAAATTATTCACTTGTAGCGGTAGGTGACACGTGACTGTTAGCCGAGTTTTGCAACATTCCTTTGTCATAGAATTACAGCCTAAAACAATTAACCAAGGAAACATAATGACAATATGTAATGCTTGATCAAATTTATAAACTAATCACATATTTAAATCACTTCCTACAGTAATTATGACTGCATCTATCTCGCAGTACTTCCCATATTCCAATGGAATACACTTGCTTTACAAACACTATGTAATTTTAATAACGGGGCTTATAATTTGTTACATGCAGTAAGAGTACAGAGTAAGGTATTGTATTTACAAGGACTTAATAATCCACAGATAACAAAATTAATAAATTTAAAAAGCGTTAGTCAATATTCCAAATGTATCACAGACAAATATGTGATTGTTAGATATAAATAAAATAATTATAGTTACAAAAACTTGCCTCAAGGCATTGCTATACAGTTTGTAAAAGGCGCGTAACAGAGGCTGCGCTTTTACCGCGAGCTGGTGATTTCGGTGAGAATACAGGTCATAGTCATGAAACTCTTGTATCGTCATCGGGTCTCGATACGTGTGCGAAATTCCAAACTCTATTCGGACATCTAGCAGTGGAAGAAAATTTAGTCGAAACAATCCTTTACTTTGATAAATACATACATACATACAGGTCAAACTAATAGGAGGGTGTTTAAATATTTTTCTTGTTATATAAACAGAATGAGCCGTATGCGATATAAATTAGATTAAGTAGAGAATGTAATAAAATAAGAGTATTTCTGGTTCCGAGTGTACACATTTCAAATCATATGAAATGAAATTAAATATTTTTATTCAAAGTAGAGCTTTACAGATTCTTTTTGTACGTCCATAAACGACCACCACTACATAAGGTTCGTTTATGGACAAGAAGCGGCGAAAGAAACAACTATTTAAAATACTATTAATAATATTCTATGTTTCAGTGTCGACCATGTTAATGTAACGCACCAAATGTTCTAATCTGCCAGTATGTAGTCTGCTCATTGTTGAACGCACCGTATATGTTATCTTATCCACATTCCTTTCATAACTGCATTTGTAGTGCATTTACTAAGTGGCTGGTCTCCGAATGACCGGAATGTGATCACTGATCATCACTCTTGTTAAGTTTAAGCAAAGTTTTTGTTATTGTTTTTATTTTATATAAATTTATTTACATTCCACGTAGGATTAAGACAAGCAAGTTTTTATATATTTCTACAAAACATATCTTGACGTAATAATATGTAATGGTGCTAATATATTATGTATTGTTGCGCTTTTTATATATTCTATATTTATACATTCCTAATTTTAAACTGATAATGTGCTTTGTTATGCTCACTTTTACACGTTTTTATTAAAATTGCAATTAAATTGGTGTCTTTTATTTTTGTTACGTCTGGGCCACCCTGTTATATTTTAATAACAATTTCCCTTTACTTTATCAGAGTCCATTACCAGATATACTATGAACTTTGATGGGCCATTAAGCTATATTCATCTAAGCTTTTATTTCATATGTCGGTCTCATAAAAACAATTCATGTTTTAAGTAAACATTAAGAGTATCATCGTTAAATAATTACTAGCTCATTGCTGGGTAACGAGGGTCATTATAGGATAAGAGTCAAGGTTTTAGACCCGTATTTCACTATTGGCCATTGGCCAGCATAGTGAAATACGGGATATTGTACATACCTTTGTGAGTATTATGAATAACTCTAAGGTATGCAAGTTTTCTAAAAATGTTCACTCTCCATTGGAGCAAGGGATAGTAATATCTAATACGCACAAGTGATAAGACTGGTGTGTTGAAGCATAACCGAGATTTCCAGCACAGTCTGCGAATGTGAAAGACCGAAATTCATACGACCAACACTGCTCATATATATTGATATTCCAATCGTTACAATTAAAAAACAGAAAAAATAAAACCAACGGCTCGAATTAAATTCCATGTATATTTCGCGTAAACACATATCTTTCATTTAAATGATATTGAACTGATAGAATAGAAAGAAGTACAATAATGGGCAAGCAGTCCCAGTTTACTTCTTCCGTCCGCCCCGCTCCTTCACCTGCAGGTGCACGACGGCGCCGGGCGGTACATTGTAGTAGGCCAGCGAATTCGTGTCCTTGAAGAAGAGGCCCTGGGAAAACAAAAAAAAATGATTTATTAATATAATAACCTTACGACGTATAACAATCGAATACAAGGGGTTTGAAATTATTGATTTTAGGAATTAGGAATTTAGACAAATGGAATACGGGGCGCTCCCCAAGCAGTTGGACTGATGAGTTGAAGAGGACGGCGAGCAAACGCTGGATGCAGAAGGCACAGGTCTGAGTGGCGACAACTGGGGTGGCATATGTCCAGCAGTAGTAGAATGTGTTTTTATATTACGAATCCATTAAAAAAAATCTGTGTCTGTGAGAGACTGGCAGCTTATGCATATGGAAACTTTGAATCTATTTTGACTGGATACGACAAATTAGAAAATTAATAGGTAGCTATTGTCTGCCTGGGTAGGTACCACCGCCGCCCTTACAGTTCGTCGTGAAACAATTCTAGAGTTTCGGTTGGAGAGGTGTACACAATGCAACCATCTTAATCCTCCTCCTCCTCAGGAGTCCTCAGAAGTAGTAACGCAACTATTTACGACCTAAAATAGGACCTTAGTCTTACTTGAGGTTAGATGGGTGTTCATTGGCCGCAGTCACACTTAACATCAGGTGGCCTGCACACTGGTTTGCTACCCGTCACAAAAAAAAAATGAAGCTATATCTGAGGTAGGATAAAACAAACTACTATTGGAAGGTTACAAGTAGCTAGAGTCGTAAGGGCATGATCGTTTGAGCCACGCTCATTACCTCGTAGTGAAGCTTCTGCTTTGCGATGGGCATGTTGGTGGAGCGCTGCAGGATGCTCTTCAGCTCGGCGACGGGCGTGGCCAGCGGCACCGTGACCTGCAGCGCGCGCCCGTCCAGCCGCCAGTCCGCGCGATCCGGCAACGACGGCAACATCACCTACACAAATTGAAAAAGAAGAAAGCTTGACAAAATTCAAAAGTGATAGAAGACTTTGTGATTCGTCTCTGGAGGCACTATCGTCATAGGTTTTTCTACTTTATTGCAACAGTGAGTAATGCTCCTGTGTTCTGATTTGACTAGAGTGGTAAGGTGATACAATTTTTATGTTTCGTTTGGAGTGGTGTGGTTGCCGGGCACACTTACAGCGAGACGACCATGTTAGTTCTCAGGAGTTGTGACGCATTTAGGTACGACTTCAGATAGAACTTCAGTTTTATGCGAGTGTCCATGGGCTTCAATAACCACTTAACATCAGCTGGCCTGCACATTCGTTTGCTACTTATCCGTAATCGACCTCACATATGAAGTTATTATCCACTTTCATGTTAATATTTTATTTTTATTTTACTTCACTTGTCACATTTTAAGACATCACAATCATATTATTAATGTATTTCGCCCTATTTCAATGATGAACTGATTATTAATATGTGACTCTATAGAGGATCTCATAAACTTATGATAATAACGATAAAACTATAGTGTTCAACTAGCACATACGGCGTCTATGCACGCCTAAAGTGAAATAATCGTTTCAGTGGTGTTGCCGCATGATTAATATTTTTGTTAATGAAATAATCTTGTGCATCTTACATCATACACATAAAAAAAATGTATTTACATATAATTTGATTACTTACCTGTAAGGTAGTAGCACCTGGATGTCTTGCAAGCCAACTACCCTCGGGCTCCAACGTGTCTTCGGTTCTTGGTCGCTTTGCAGCTGGCTCGTCATCCTCGGGTACAGGTTGTGGCACCGGCGGCGCCACGGGGAATCCGAATGGAGGTCCCACGGGAGTGGGGATGAGGGGCGGCCTCGGGGCCATGGGAGGGATCACCATGAGCGGAGGGATAGGTTGTAGTAGCACCGGCGCGGGGGCGGGGGTCGGCGCGGGTGCGGGAGCAGGAGGTCGCGGTGGGGCGGGCGGGGGCGGTCGTGGCGGCGCGCTGCGCTGGGCAGACACTGGTTTCGGTCCGATCTTTTCTTTCTCTTCATCTGGTAGCAGACCTTTGACCTGTGCGAGAATTAGATTCAAAATTAAAAGGTGAAGAAAAGATCGAAAGTTTTCCTCGTTGTACATTATCATTATTATGACACCTGCTTCAGAACATTTTTTGAACATGGATATTTTTTATTTACTTGGGCCTGTAAGTGTGAACATAAAATTTTCCATGTGCCCTTGAATAGGGCATGTTCTTTTCTTCGCATTGTTGTTGAAGATGTCCAAGTTAAATCCAGAAGATGGATAGCAGCATGTTCATCATCTGCAAAAGTTTTCTACTGCATATGTTGTGGTCTCTAACATGAATAGCTGAGTGTAGTTATATGGCAAAACCACCCCTTTCTAGGAGACCGATAACCAGTTACGCCTGATAAATGGATTAGTGTAAAAACATATTTTCATTTTAAATTAATATCTATGTTCATTTGAAATAATGAAAATAAGTAATGAAGGAATCACTCAAATAAACATATATATAAAAATAGTTCTCTATACACTATATCTGCGACTTTGGCCATGTTGATTTCTCAGAGAGGAATATTAGATAAGTAAGTAATACTCACAAATACACATGAGCTCATCACACTTCTACCTCCTGCTGTATTATGTGTAATCGTAGCTCATAAATACCATATTTGTTCACAT
Organism: Phareas burnsi; assembly: GCA_018249415.1. Classification (NCBI taxonomy): domain Eukaryota; kingdom Metazoa; phylum Arthropoda; class Insecta; order Lepidoptera; family Hesperiidae; genus Phareas; species Phareas burnsi. The sequence continues at coordinate 6,311 of DWKL01003719.1, forward strand.
GAGTAACTAGAAATATTTATCCACACTATTATTATAAATGTGAAAGTGAAATTTTTAAGACAATGTGGTGTATGTTCTTCCTTAGCATGCAGGCTGGAACCTTAGCAAACTTTGTCAAAATCGATTCAACGGCTTAGGCATGAAAAGGTACCAAAAAGAGTTATATTCGCATTTATCACATTAGTGTGGGCAGTTATCTCTTAAAGGATAAAAGACTTAATAAAGCGCCGTTAAGTACCCACCTTGTGTATTTGCTGTATCTGGTCCTCGAGCGTGATGTGGGCGCGCGCGGCCCGCGTGGCGGCCTCCACGCTGGAGGTGTGTCCGTCCCACGTGACGCGCTCGTCGCGGCGCCGCTCCTCCTCGCCGATCTTCTTGCCGATCGCCGTCTCCTCGTCGCCCACGCCGAAGATGTCCGTACGCCGCTCCGCCAACTACAACCACATTTTTTATTTACTTCTTTTGTTGTTTTTTATATGTAAGAATAGTAGCGAAGGCCACCTGATGTTAAGTGATCTCTGGCCCATGGACCCACGTCTACCCTCAAACAGGACTGAAGTCTTATTTGCAATCATACATAGATACGGTAAGTGTCCTGAAGACTAAGATGGTTGAGTCCCTGTAAGTGTACCTGGCAACCACACGTCTTTTTTTATCTTTTTAAACTGGTTTATTGATACATTATTACTCCTGAAGTAAATTTCTTTAAAAATTTCATTTTATTGATTATATCTTAAAATTAACCTGAAATTTGTAGATAAATTATTTAGTATTATGACTATCACTATTAAAGTGATTTAGAAACCTGTACATTTAAAATTTATTGAAAAAAAACTAAATGTATGCGAAAACCACCGACCTGTTTAAGAGAGGCCTCGATAGCAGCACCGGGTGCAAGGGCGTCGTCCCGGTCCGTGCGCTCGGCCGCCGTGCGGTCGCGCTGCTCCAGCCAGCGCGGGTCCAGCAGCCCGATGCGCACGTGGTCCGCCACTTTGTTCGCAGGGATCTTCTCTCCCGTGATGGGCGACACCAGCCATTCCTCGCTGGCCGGCGTCGGCTGCGGGCGAGCGCGCTTCGGATCGTATTTCTTGACGACTACGCGATCCGGGCGGGGCGGCAGCGGAGCCTCTTCCCCGGCGTGCTTGGGCGGCTCCGGCGGCCCTTCGTCCTCGGACGACGAGCTGTCCTCTTCCATGTCCTGGACGCGGTTGTCGTCTGGCCGCTGCTGCTGTTGCGTGCGGTCCTCCATTTCGGCCAAATCATCGTCGGATTCAGAGTCCGATTCAGACTCTAACTGCATCTCCGTATCATCCTCCTCGTTAGCTTGGACGATGTCTTCGCCGCGTTCCTGGGCCAGTACCCTCGCTCCGACTTCCAACGGTGTGGTGGGCGGTGGAAAATCGCCGGGCTCGCCGGTCGGATAATCTACCGTCTCCACTACGACAAAATCGTGCCAGTCGATCGAGGCGTACGCCAATCTCTCCTTCTCGATCCTCGCCTCGTCGGCAGCTTTGCGTCGAGCCTGATGCGAATGCCACGCGGCCCTGCTGCGCGCCTGTTCCAACACGCCGCTGCGTATTTCTGCGCCTAACTTGTTCACCAGCTCTTTCGGGGGCAGCAGAACTTTCGTATATTGTTCGAGAAGTCGAGTGAAATATTGAAATAGAGAATGTTGGGGACGAAGAAAATCAAACTGGTGATTCCTCTCCTCCTTCTTCATTAAATCGGTGAGGAATTGTCTTCCATTTCTCGCGACGAACTGAGCTGTTAGTTTCACGATATCTAGCTCCAAGGCCGATATTGATGGTGGGTCTGCAATGAATTCAAAGTCTGGTGGAGGATCACGAGGTGGTGGAGGTTCAGCTGGTACTGCAGCTTTAAGAAGTTCTTGCTGGCGGGCCGCAGTCGCCGGCGCAAGCCCTGGCCGCTGGATTGGTGGTCCACCTGGTGCGGGGCCTGATGGATCTGTACCTATTGACACATAACATTGACGCATGTTCATTTGCAAATTTAATTTAGCTCACAAATAAAAATTGCCTCTTAAAATAATGTTAAATTATCTCCATGCTTTTGACTGTATAACTTTGTAATAAGGAAAGCTTAAAAAAAATTTATAAACCTACATACAAATTTGCAATAATCTTCATCCTTACGTTATAGTGCCGTTTCCTATCAAGAACACTTTTCTAGTTATAGTAAAAAAAACAAGGTATATTTGGGAACAAGGTATATTAGTGCTACTTAATACCTTTAGAGTTACGAGAGTTTGAAGTATTAAAAGTAGATTTAAAGTGAAAGTTTCACTTTCAAATTCATATTTTACTGTTTATGAATATTCCAAAGGTCACAATTGGCTCGAAAAAATAATGGCATTTTAATTTAACGACATCAGAATAAAAACTGGTAAATTTACATTACCTTTTCCTTCTCTGATCTCCTTAACTTTATGCTGGTAGTATGCATGATAAGGGTCTCCAGCATTAAGGAAGTTGAATTTTGGGTTCCCAAGTTCATTCTGTCTGATACGAGCTTCAAATTCTGGTCCATTTCGAGCAACAAAACTTGCAGTTTTGTCAACAATATCTAAAGAAAGTTGTTAAGGAGAACTTATTCAATTATTTTATTTTTTAGAGCAGTAGTAGCGAACAAGTCTGCTGTCATCCTGATAAGAATCAGAATCATCCATTGACGACCCACCTGGTGCCGCAGTTACCATACTAGTCGGGCATGCACAAGTTTCCAAGTTCGCTTCCTGCCCAAGCAAACATCTAAATAAGCAATTTAAATTTCTGTCCTGGTATTTGCATGTATCCATGGTATCCACAACACAGGCCATCCTATTGTAGGGCGATGAGTGTAGAATGCATTTATAGACATCTATTATAAACACCAAATATAATTGAAATCTTATCGAAAGTTAGCTATAGATGCATTGCTGACTCAGAGGATTAAGTTGGGTCCCCTAGAGCAAGTCCCTCTCCCTTACTGCAACCATCAAACAAGAATTAAATATTTTAACTTTCAGTTGGTGAGGTGCGATTGTTGACCACAGTTACAAAGAGGTGACCATCTTAGTCCTCAAGAATAGTGACACATCTATGAAAGACCACAAAAAGAACTTCATTTTTTTCTAGGCTACAGGCTGGGGTTATTTTTATATATTTTGCCACATGAAGAAATATATATTCTAATAATATTTAATATTTTGGGTATACACTATTTTGTACTATATTAAAGCAATTAAAAGAAATAGAGATCACTTAACTGTCTACTAAATTTCGTGGTATTTTCCGAATCTTTCATTAACAGCGTCACTCTGTTGCATCAAAATCAACAAATGCCAACAACATTTGTAGGTTATGCTGTACGTCTTGATGCTTATATAAAAGGATACTCCTCACTTCAGGTGGTGGATAGATGATGCCGATAACTGGCGGAGGCGGCGGCTGGGGCTCTTCCGGCGGCCCGTCATGCTGCCCCGGAGGACCCATCACATCTATTGAAGGCATTGTGGCTACAACTTTCTTTTATAAAATTTGGCTTTACATTAATATATAGTTAACTACTATAGCAGCATTTTCCCCCGGAACTATTATATCAGTATTAAATATTATTATCACTATGTGACACTTAATAACAACATACAATTTGCGTTTACTTCTCACAGTTCTTGCATCAACAAAATGTCATAGAACCAACATTATCGAAGATTTTTGAACTATAAACCTTTAGTGTTGCCATTGCCAACTTCGTTAATACTTTGTCTATGCTTATGCTTAGATTTTAATGTTACCTAGCTAGCGCCACATGTAATGCTCAATGATTGCAAAAATATTTATATTCAAATTTTCAAATGGACACAATTTTAGAATGTCGATTGTTTGTTTTAAATATAAATAAGTTACTTGGCTTTTAACATCGCTTGACCTGTATCTCATATGCTTTATATCTTAAGAATTTTACATTTTCTTCTTCAAAATCATTTCGGACCGTGTGTTATTTTAATTATTCTAGTAAAAAAATTTTAACATTAACGGAAATCAGCTCTTACGAGTGGTATCCAAGGACTGTCGTTCAGATTGAGAAATCATAACCAGTATATATACATAATACGGAATCCTGTTAAAGATATGTGTTGTGTCGTAATGGAAGAATGCTCATGCCTACCCAAGCTTTCGTGTAGGAATATTTATAATATTGGAATATATTAAAGATAATTCAAATGTAGCGAATACAGAAAGCTACAATTATTGTTATTGTATTGTACAATTCATATTTAATAGAATATTTTATTTCATTTTTTATTCAATTTCTACAACAAGTAACTTACAATGACAAAGAATTAATAAGCAAATATAATGTTATTCTTCTCATTGCTATATATAAATGATCCATTTTGCCATTGGAAAATACCGCCAAAACTGGACAAAGACCGAACGCTAAGATCGAAACATAAACTGATCGTAATAACAACAACGTATGTTATCAACCAGATTAAAAGTGCAGCCACCAACAACCATAAAGCAGATTGTACGCGCCATTCATTCAAATCTTTTTGTTTCTTCTCAATTTGAGATAGGCCTTCTTCACAGTAATTATTCATATCACAGTTCTCCTAAAACAATATTTAACTGAAAAAAAATATCAGATAAATTGAAATGTGTTTAATTAAAGGATTGCATACATTGGAGCCGTTATGCATCGAAATGTTAAAAAATACCCTATCCTATTATAAATAATTAATAAATTATCCACCACACTTCTTTACATCGGTGTAACGCTGCTATTTTATAGTTTTAAGGGTAGTAGTATATCATCTAAAGTAGCAAAGTAACAAAATCGATTTCAGACATGATTTGTATTCTATCTGGAGTTGGTTACAGATCTAACACCGGCAGTGACCACTAAACATTAGTGGATTACATA
>DWKL01003720.1:0-11236 GCA_018249415.1 Phareas burnsi
GACAGTAAGATTGTAAACAATTTATGCTATTATTATACACCTACAAAAACTATAAATAAAACATAAACTATCCAAAATGTACTATGTAGTATTAATAATCAAGTTAATTAATTACTTATTTCAGTTTCAGATTTCGTTACGTTACGTTTCACTTTCACAAATCAACTTCACTAATTTCAAAATAAAACTGGCCGTGTGTACTTCAATTCAGCGTACAACGAAGATCGCGGTACTACCGCAACGTATTAAAACAGCAAATAAGTCTGTCTGTCCGTTGTTCATTCGGCGCACGTAGCAACCCCGAGCGAGTGCCAGAACTATGCATTTAATGAAAATAATACTACACTACTAATGACATCTTTGCACGTGATGGGTTTTAGTTCGGGAATGGGAAGGCGTCCTGAACAATGCTTGATCTATACATATGTAGAGTAATGTATAAATAGAGATATGTACCTACTCGTATTTATATGTAGAGTAATGTATAAATAGAGATATGTACCTACTCGTATTTATATGTAGAGTAATGTATAAATATAGATATGTACCTACTCGTATTTATATGTAGAGTAATGTATATTTATTTATTAAGGCATACCAACTAAGTACATAAAATGATCTTAAATTAATGTTACACAAGAAAAACATTTACATCTATGCACTTAAATTATAGGCTTGCACAACATTTAAGAGAAAAAAATATATATATCAAAATCAAACGCGTTAACGTCCATACGCAAAAGAAAAAAAATAGATAATATTAAAGAAAGACCTACTTGTATTTATATGTAGAGTAATGTATAAATAGAGATATGTGCCTACTCGTATTTATATGTAGAGAAATGTATAAATAGAGATGTGTACTTACTAGTATTTCTATTTAATGGCCAGTAATATTTGCAAGCAGTGATAGCGTACTGTTTAAGATGTGGCCTCTCACACTACTTGACTGCGGCGGCTAATATTCGAAAGAATCCACTCGCTTGCTGCCGCGTTACTACGAGTGTTTTTTACGAGAATGAAGAGAGTAACAGGCATGAAGTTTATCTCATAGCAGTGTTCTGGGAATGTGATCTGCCATTGCGAATTGTCCTTAGGTTACAAGAACTTTACGGTTACTCGCTTCTTCTCTTGCTATTATCTTTTATGGGAATGAAGGGTGAAACAAATGCGCTGTTTACACCGCCGCAGTGTTCTGAGAGCATGACCTGCTATTGTGAATCAGCCTTATTAACACGAACTTTACAGTTACTCGCTTATTTTCTTGTTATTATCTTTTATGGGAGTGAAGAGTGAAACGGGCGTGCAGCTTATCCCATCGAAGTGTTCTGGGAACATGATCTGCTATTGCGAATTAGCCTTAAGTAACACGATCTTTACAGTTACTCGCTTCTTCTCTTGCTGTTATCTTTTATGGGAAAGAAGAGTGAAACGGGTGTGTAGTTTTCTCCACACCCGTTTCACTCTTCTTTCCCATAAAAGATAATAGCAAGGAGAAGAAGCGAAGTGTTTTGGTAACGTGATGTACTATTGCGAATTAGCCTTAAGTAACACAAACTTTACAGTTACTCGCCTTTCATCTTGTTATTGTCTTTTATGGGAATAAAGAGTGAAACGCGTGTGCAGTTTATCTTACAGTAATGTTGTTCGAACATGATCAGTGGTTTCGAATTGTCCTCAGGTTACAAGAACTTTACAGTTATTCGTCTCTTCCCTTGCAACTATATTTTATGAAAATGAAGAGGTAAACGGGGGTGAAGTATCCCTCAACGAAAGTGTGCTGCGAACGTGATCTATTATTGCGAATTAAATTGAAAATGACATGAATTTTACAGTTACTCGCCATTTCCCTTTGCTATTATATTTTATGGGGGTGAAGATAAGATGGGTGTGCAGTGTGCCCCACAGCAGTGTGCAGAGAACGTGATCTGGTTTCACGAATTACCCTTAAGTTGCACGAATTTTTGACCAAATCTTGACGAAGAAATAAATCGCAATCTGAAATATTTCAAAATAATTAACCTCTATTTGTTAATACAATTCATAAAATAACTAGTATCTTTATAGATTTCAGTGCTAGTCAGTGTTAGATTGCAGTGAACCTATTGTAAAATAATTATTTGTACAAAATGCGATGTATGTAATGGGGTGTATGACGATTACCAATTCGTATTTGACAAGCGTGGTAGAATATGGCTAAACGTTTCTTATTCTGAAAGGAGATCCGTACCTTATAGTGGGACATTAATTTGCTGATATTGGTGATAAACGTTAGTTCGTAAACTATGATAAGTCAATATATTTATATCAATGTATTTATGTCAATATATTGTCTGTGTGATTTATTTCAAATGATTTCAGTGCTAGTCAGTGTTAGATTGCAGTGAAGCTATTGTAGAGTAATTATTTGTACAAAATGCGACGCAAATGAAAAAAAAAAATTTTTTTCATTTAGAATTTTCGTACATAAAATCGGGTACATTAATACTCAATACTATACGATCTCTTCTATATTGCAATGTAAAAAAACTGTACTATTTTGTTCTGCTTCAATTATTTTATATGTAGTTCATTATATCGTAAGGTAGTGTTCGCGGTTGAAGCATATTTATTCCATATATACATTGTCTTAGTAAATTACTTGTAAGACTGCTTAGTTACCTGCAAGCTATTGCTAACAAATGTCTAGTTCCCTATCAGAGAATAGATAACAAATATCGCTCTAATTAACTGCACTGGCTATGCGAGCCGCAGATACGCGGGCAATTTACTCGAGATTAAGTCGTAATACTGTTATGCCACCACGAAACGTAGGGTGGCCATGATAAGTAAATAATAGCATTAGTGGCAATGCTATTGCGGTAACTGTTAATCTCTACATTATCCGTTAGATGTCACTACTAGATATTGCTTCAATGTTCTGGACAAATTATCTTATTAAAACAGTTTAGTTTTCTCATCATGAGATGTGTTTTTGAATTAGAATTTGCCAGGTAAAATGGGTTAAAATTCTTAAAGTAATCGATTTTTTATTTTATTAAACTGGCCTATAGATCTACGGAACCCATTTTCAGCAAACATTTAGTTGTCTATAAAAGAAAATATAACTAATATTGATGTAATTAATGCACAGACGAAGCGAGGCATAGTTATGCGACAATTTATTCGAGACTAAGCCATAATGCTACCGTGCTACCAGGAAGGGTGGGATATCATGATAAGAAAATAATGTTCCACGTCTGTTAACACCAGATTCATCCATCCATATCAATAGATGTCACTACTGGACTATAAAGAATTATAACGATTTTTCTAACCAATTTTATATTATGATTTTTTTTTAATTAAAAACCACTTAAAATTGAATGGATTTATATATTATTAGATTTAAAAATAATCTAAAACTAACCTATGTAAAATACGAGCTAATCGTATTTTAAATTGGTTCAGTGTTTTTTTATGAGATACAATTTTAAATTGTAATAAATTATTAGCTTGAACTACGTTCTTATTAACTCCTCTAAGGTTGTTATAGGTTTAAAGTGTCAGTCTGGTTGTGTCTGACTGTGTCGTTGTTGATTTTAAACGAGGGCATCGATTTAAATTGGGTTTTTTTTATTTGAAATCAAATTTGATTTTTTTTACATATGTTCTTTATATATTGCGTAGATCTTTAGTTTTATTTTTTGTTTGAAGAGTAGCGAACGAGCGTGTAAACTACCTGATTTTATGCGATCACTGTAGCCCATGGACGTCTAACCTTAAATAGTACTGAAGTCCTATCTGAGGTCGTATGTAGCTACGTTACTACTCTTGAAGACTAAAATAGTCGCCTTACCGTGTTTCCGGCAACCACACCTCTTCAACCGAATTACAATAATTTCGTAACGGCATATAATGAGGGTGAAGGCCTTTTTCGAAAGGTAGTAGAATTATAGTTCGTCCGGATGAATACCACCGCCGCCCTCACGATCTGCCGTGCAACAAGTTTTGTGTTTCGGCTGGAGAGGTGCGGTCGCGGGGCATACTTACAGTGAGGCGACCATCTGAGTCCTCATGAGTAGTGACGCGTCTATGTTCGACCGCACGTAAAACTTTAGTTTTGTTTGAAGTTAGATGTGGATGTCCATGTACTGCAGTGACCACTTAACATCAGGTGGCCTGCGAGCTCGGTTGCTACTCTTCAACCATACAAAAAATCCTGTGCGATTTTCAGCTTATGAACTTATTTAGATTCAGCAAGTTGCTACGTGTCGTCTCTGGAGGTCCCGATTGCCAGGGCGCTCCTGTCAACGGATGGGATAAATAAAAATATTAGAACATAATATGCATTTATTCATTTAGCCATTACAGCAGCGCATGTTGCTTAGCTAGTGTGTGCCAGTCCTCCCCCGCCAGGATGGGATAAATTAATAAATGAAAGGGTTGTAAGTAAATTACTTACCCTCTGCAATTTAGTTATACCATTCTTAAATTTCTTACGTCCTTCAGTATGTATTTAGTCACATTGTATGAGTGTAGAAATAGCAATAATAACAATATAAATTTAGATCATCAATAAAGAAATCTGGTGACGTGGTCGGTTACAGATGGCTCAGAGCGCGGCAGCGGCCGCTTAGTATCGAGAAGGTTGTTACTTCTATGCAATACAATCATAATAATTTGCAGGCAACGCTGGGGCGCGGCGCCACGCTGGAGCAGTGGGCCTCGTGGCTGGAGAGCTGCATCAGGAGCGCGCTGGCGCCGCACGAGCGCAAGCCCGACTACACGGCGCGCGCGCGGCGGTTGCTGCTCGACTGGTCCTTCTACTCCTCGCTCGTCATCAGGGAGCTCACGCTCAGGTGAGTGTTCCGCGTTGCATTTGCTAAATCGGCTCGAAAGATCAAAAATTATTTGGTTAAAGCGCGCATAGGCCTGCAGCTCGTGTACATCGGAAACGATCTGCAAAATGAGTAACGCCGGGCGCAGCCGGAAGAGTTAGAGGCTAAATTTAATGTGCGCTTTACTTCGGAGGATCCGTTAAGGTTGTCGATCCTGGGCCGGAGGCCTCACGAGGCGCTCGGACATAAATATTGTGTGATATGAAAAGGATTGTAGCTAAGGTAAATGGAGCGGAGTTACATTGGATCTCGTTTGCGGGCTTGTTGACAATTGCGGAATCAAGATCTGCTTATTTACCAATAGATTTATTATTGGAACCAGTTTTTCGTAGTTAGTATAAGGCGGCCAGGGCAGGCTGTTAACGATTGTTGCACGGACCGTGCGCAGGTCGGCGGCGTCGTTCGGCTCCTTCCACCTGCTGCGGCTGCTGTACGACGAGTACGTGTCCTTCCTGCTGGAGCGCCGCGTCGCCGCCGCGCAGCGCGCGCCGCCCATCGCCGTCATGCGCCGCGACCTGGTACGCACGCACGCACCCACAGCCATGCAAACAAACATACACACACAAATACAAATATGTGTGTATATATATATATAAACTCACAGAAACACATATATGTCTAGATAGGTGTCTTATATATCTCTATGTAGACTTCTCTCTCTCTCTCTCTCTCGATCTCTATGTATGTCCAGATAGTTTATTTTTTTGTATGAGATTGTGGTACCGCGCCTGGTCGTGCTGAGCGGTTTTGTGAGTGTTAACGCATTTGCATACATTGCAAGCCACATACACACACCATAAATATTCCAAACCATTTCTTTAATATATTTTTAGCCATATTGCATTTCTTAAAACTCTTGTATTAGTTATTATATTACGTAACCTTGAATACAAAGTATATGTATTTATTGGCATGTGTGTGTGCGTTCAATAAAACGTGTGGAAGTAATACATAGATATATTATTAAAAAGTTGTCACTATGGCAACCGCGCCGTATTCCATGAGTTATTCGACAGTTCAGCTGTCGGTGTCCGTTAGGAGCTCGTGTCGCAGTATCGTAATAACTTCTATAGTGCGGCAGGTGTGGCGCCATCTCTTGTCACTTATCGCATTGCAGGACGAGGAAGAGGAGGAGGGCCAGGAGCCCCCGCCGCCGAAGGAGGAGGAGGGCGACGCGGAGACGGAGTGGGAGTGGGCCGACGACGACGAGGAGGACGACGACCCGCTGGAGGCCAAGCGGCCCAAGCTGGAGGAGTAGCGGCACGCCATGGTGGGCCAGCATTCATTTACACTTATAGCATTCACCTACAGACGAATCGATGATGAGGCTTGTTTACAATTATACTGCTGTTGGCGCGGTATGACAAATGGTGCGGTGCGGGTGTCGCGCCGGGCGCCGTGTTCGCTCGTGTGCTGTTTGTGTACCGTGTCCACTACAAGCGCGCGGCAGTATCGATACTAGTAAACATTGTATAAGTACATATAGTCGTGTCTGACACTGAATATTAGTTAATGATTTTTTTTTTTGTATTAAGTATCCCGCACGCACGTTCACTATTTTTCAAACATTTTTTTATCAGACTTGTTTTACTTGCAGGTAAATTGCTTGCAATTACCACCGCTACCGTCAATAGACATGTTCGAGGGGCTGTAGGGCCGGCCGCGGAGCCGTCTTGCCGCGGAACCCTCGGCATGTAGAGTGCGGACTCTCCCCAGCGCAGTGCAGAGCTCGCGCTCACCGGTCTAGTCATGTGCTTTGTTCTGGATGAGTGCAGTTTAATATAGTGGTGCGCGAGTCATCGTATAGATTGTATACGTAACGGTTGCAATGTCGCTCAGCGGACGCGTAGAATATTGTGCGTGTTTATCGTAATCTTAGGCACAACTCTGATACCTTTTTACACATAGAATAGTAGAGACATATCATGAACATATCCACGTCGACAACTGCGTAGTCAGTATGGGTCCGTACCCGCCGCATAGTAACGTTACAGGTCAGACAACATTCCATTGTACCGCCATAATTCCGCATGTGTTCGCTTATGTTCCCTGCGAGCGACTTGCGGCGCGTGTCGGCGGTCCTCGCGTTGCATATACTGTTAGTACTGTAAAAAGGGTGTCAGAGTTTATAAAAGTTTGCATGTACGATACATTTACCATTTCCGCATCCCTCCACACGAGGGTGTGTAAACATTTTTGTATATAATATAAATAGGAATAATAATTCATCGTAGTTCACGACGTATTTACTGAGCCATTCCCTTACTCGGTAATGGTTATTAAAATTGCCAGATACTAGAAACGAGGACGACGACATAAGCAACATTGTGTTGCACGTGGACACGAGTGCCCATGCGCATGGGTGGCTGTGTCCACGTCCTCAGCGCGGGCAGTATTCCAACTTGTAGACTACAGTAAGCGAGACGGATAAGTGTTTACTAAATTAAGCTGGAATTAGTAACAATTGACCTTCTCCGTTTGTTAACCCGCTGTATAAATAAGCGTATCGAAATATAGTTCGGTGTCCGCTGTACATGGCCGCTATGTTTGTAAATACACAGATCTACGGATATTTATTTATTCTGTACGCGTTAGGCGGCGCGCGTGCCGCAGTGTGCCCTCGGTTCCTCGTTTTGCAGCCGTGTGTGTGTCCGGCATGAAATTTGCTGTTTGAATAATCGGTCGTATCTTTGCTTTTATTGTAAATGAAAATACGTTATGAGTGGTTGCCGGAATGGACATTGTCTGTCGATTCAATTAAATCGATTGTTTCAATTAATTACAATATTCCATGGCCGCATGCGTTGGTCGTTTGTCGATATAATTGTACAAATCTGATTCGCAGCTTCGAACGTGGCGCACGGGATTACATAGTACTCGTGGATTTTTCCGTACGTTTTGCGATCGAGTTTATTGTATGTAAAATAGTATTTGAATGAATGTTAATATATGTAATGATTAGTTACATGAGAGGTTCATAAAATTGCAGAGTGAATGTTTTCCCGGTAATCCCCTCACAGAATGTTTACTGACAACCGTTAAACAATTGTTGTTAATAGTATTGCGCTACATAAAGCTCGCCCTGCACCCGCCCGCGCCCGCCCGCGCCCGAACGGGCCCGAGTGCAGTACGCTGTACATCTCTGTATATATTTGTGTGCTTATTATGTGTTAGTTGGATGTATGTATGGATAATATAAAAACCGTGTGTGTACGTGTGTACGCGCGTAAGGAGTTATACTTGTTTGTGGCAACAAAACAAAAATAATTTCGAAAATTTTATTCTGCATTCAAAATTTCAGTACTCTGTTTGTAAGAAAAACGATGAAGAAATGCAATAAAGACATTAAATATAATTGATAAAGGTATAAGTAAGGGAGTATAAATTAATAAAGCATAATTTAAAATAAATAACATTTGTTCATACATTATTATTTATATATAATTTATTTTCAAACAAATAATAATAATAATTTACAATGTAAACAGGTAAATATAATACATACCGACAGTTAACCTCAAATATAGAAACTTTGTTAAAAAAGTTTATAATATAAAAACTTGCGACATATACCAGCCAACTTCATGGTGTCGATTCTAGACGTCGGTGCGCAAGCGCATTCTAAAAATTCATTGTCAACAAAGAAGTATAACTTCAAAACTTGCAAGAGACGAGCGATGAATACCCATTTTTATGCATCCGAATGTACTGCGCTACAAAATATGTTGTGTAAATTAATTCTCTCTCAGGCAATTCACAGCAGCTATATTTTCAAATCTTAGAGCAAATCAAAAACAAAAGTGACACTCTTCTCCCTTTCTTTTGACAGTCTTGTTTTTTTTCTATATTGCCAACATCCAACCGAAGAATCCTCGCCCGGTGTTCCCCGCCACGTTTCTCCTCACGGTGTTGCCAACAGTGGCGGTAGTTGCCGTGTGATTTAGCTAAACCTATGCAACCTACGCACGCTTTTAACGGATTCAAGTCGTTATACATCCAAAAACATTACGTCTTGATGAGAATACGTTTCAATGAAAAATAGCATTTTATGATAATAAGTTACTATGAACAATATATCTCGGTCATTTGAAAATTTCAAGTAGTAATAAATTCGTCAATCGTGTTCTCGTATTAATAGAAATATCCATCACGTTAAAGTATGTTTCTACCAAACACGCTACAGCTTCGAGCGCCGTGCATTTGTAACTATAGTCACTCGTAGTTAAGTAGCCGTAGAGTTCCCGTACGTAGCCGTCACCGTGACGTCGGGCCTAAGACACGTATCCCGTAAGATTAGTTAATGTTAGAGCTAAGCGCCGCCCGCGTCGGCGGCGGACCTTTACCAAAGGACAGAGTTACGTGTAAATAATTTAAACTATGTAATATAATTGAAGTCGCTTTAAACGTTCACTGTTTATTTTAGATTACATTGAACCATTATAATTCTAATTATATAATTATACAGTTAAGTAACTTCTTATTATACAAAGGTTAAGTGTTCTCTTAACGACGTCATATATTGTATTTACATTACGTTTTGTTTGCACTGTTTCCGTTCGTTATCTGCTCTCTCTTCTAGCTGCAATCGGTGTGACGGTCTGAAAGATTGTTCGGTGGATCCGAATACCGTTTTGATGGTGAATAGGAGATGTTGTTATGACGATTGTAATGTCTACACTTGGATATATGTTATTATTCGAGTGTAGTACGCAAAGTTGTTACTTAATCGTGTGCGTACAGTACCTAAAGTTTGGATTCGGTTTTTGTGAACAGATATAGGGCATTCCAATGATGGACCCGCTGTGGCGGACTGCGGTGGAAATCGGGAACAGTTTTAAATCAATAGATGTGCTCTGAAGCAGACTTCCAGTATCGTTATTGAAGATTGTGTGAAATTATATATCGGATAGTTTGGTCGTATGCTGCCGTCCTTGAGCTGTAGTGCCGCTATCGGACATCTAGCCGGTTTCGGCATTTTGAGGTTTTCGTAATCAGTAAAATACGAAATAGATTTCACTATTTGAAAGTGGTTCATTAGATATATTTTTGATACCTCAAACTTGCATATGACATCTAGTTATTAAGTAGCTATATTTTTTTAATAATCATCTTCCTTTTGGCCATAATTCTTAAAGTAGTTTTGCTATGTAACAGCATTAACCTCAAGGACCTGGACCGTGTAACCTTAAGGACGGCAGTATAGCTTAATGATCCCAAAAGGGTCAATCTTAAAACGAATACTGTATATAAATACAGTAGTTACGCAAAGGGAGCATGTCGTTGAACAGTCGGTCATATATGTGCAGTTTACACGAGCTTGGTAACTAATGCCTAGTACTTGCCGCTTGGACAAATATTCACCTTTCGTGTAAGCGTGCCGGATAAGTGTTAGATTACCATCGTATTGATACTGCATGCGCGAGGTGTAGAAGCCAATTTTATTCGAAAAGTGGTAAGTAGCTCGCCACTAGTTCCACTAAGCACTTGTCGCTTCCGAACACTTGTGAACGTTTGTTGTTTGTTGATGAAAGCCATTCATCACAAGCATTCGGTGTCAAATACAAGTGGCAAGTATAAATATGAAAATAATTTTTGGTGTTCTCAGAGAATGTCCTGCTACAAATATATTTTTGTTAACACCGAAATCATTATCAACCCATTAATGTCCCACTGCTGGGCACAAGTCTCCTTTCAGGATGAGAAGGGCTAGGTCATAGTCTACCGCGCTCGCCAATTGCGGATGGGTAGACTTCACACACCTTCGAGAACTCTACAAAGAACTCTCGGGTGTGTAGGTCTTCTCACGTTTTCCTTCACTGTTCAGTCCATAGACATAGTCTACCGCACTTGGCCAGCGTGGTACACTATGGCCTGACCCTTCTAATTATGAGAGGAGATCCATGCCCAGCTGCGGAACACTAGTTGGGTTGATGATGATTACCACCGACATATAAATTACTTCTCACTTTTTTTTGTTTGAAGAGTAGCATACGAGCATGCAGGTTATTTGATGTTAAGTGGTCACTGCAGCCCATAGACTCTAACATTTAACCTTAAACAAAACTGAAGTTCTGTCTGAGGTCGTACGTAGATGCGTCACTACTCTTGAGGACTAAGATGGTCGCCCCTCTGTCGGTGTGCCCGGCGACCGCATTTCTCCAACCGAAGCAAAAATTGTTTCATGATGGATTGTGAGGGCGGCGGTACTGCTTTCCCGGATGAACTATAGTTCTACCACCTCTCTAAACCTCACTTGTCACTAAGCAGGTTAGTACTAAGCACTAAGCAGGTTAGTACTAAGCACTAAGCAGGTTAGTACTAAGCACTAAGCAGGTTAGTACTAAGCACTAAGCAGG
>DWKL01003721.1:0-11236 GCA_018249415.1 Phareas burnsi
TGTTTTTGGATCCAGATCTGAAGCTTTTTACAGTAAAAGCCTTGGGATCTCGTATCTAAGTACATCTTGGTTATTTCAACGTGGGAATTTGAATATACAATTGTGCGAAGACCCTGTAACACATTAATTTACTAAGATGGATTTAACGTACGAAGTTTTACACCAATTTTACAATAAGTTGAGCTATTAATACACCAACCAAAGACAAAGCAACAAATTGACACAAATATTATTTGGGTGTCTGTTAGTAATCTTGAAATAATTTCAAAATTTCATACCCGTTCATACTCGAGTAGGAACGAATAGATACAAATTTTCATGACAGAAAAAATGACATACATGAAAAACCATTTCTGCGTCTCTGTTTATTACAACCAAGTTGAATGTCACTTGGCATCTTTTTAATGCAACTGAACAAGGAAAATTATAGAAATGCGCTTATGTTCTTAATCGCCCAGACCGCAATCGTTAATTATTGGATGGCACGTGAACATCGAACGTAGCGACTTGCGACTTGCGACTTTATTTTATTTTATCGACGTGCTTTATTTTTAACAAATATAATAGTTATAATTTGATAGGTAGTAACATTATAGTCCGTCTGGGGAAGTCCGCCGCTCTCATAATCCACCGTGAAGCAGCTTTTGTGTTTCGGTTAAAGAGGTGCGGTTGCTGGGCACACTTACAGCGAGGTGACCATCTTATGGTAGCAGTTTCGGTCACCGTTTGAAATAGTTAATGGATATTACTTAAGAATTTAATTATTATTTACTTTAACGGTGAAGGAAAACATCGTGAGTAAACCTGCATACTTGGGAGTTCTCCGTAAAATTTTTGAAGGTGTGTGAAGTCTACCAAACCGCATTTGACCAGCGTGGTGGACTAGGGTCTTATCCTTCTCATTCTGAGAAGAAACTCGTGCCCAGCACTGGTACATTAATGGGTTGATGATGAATATCCATTAAGATTTTTGTCGTGTGCTATAAGTTCAGAATAGCACCGCACCATTCCCCGTGGTGTCGTAGGACGTGTAGGACTAAGGAGTTTAATCTAGAAGATAGATATCAGCGTCCCCTTGCGATGTTGTTCATCTATTGCTGTTACTAACACGTATAGCCAAGCGGCAGACTACGGTAAAATCCTCTTTATAGGGAAGCCCATTCTGTTTTCTATGTTTAGCAGTGGGTTTCTAAGGTTTATGGATGCAAATCAGTTCATCATTTCATTATCATCATTATCAACTTCGAGAAATGAGGGGTGCAGGGTTCGAACTCCGGAGCCTCAGTGTGAGAGGCCAAAATCTTAACCATAAGGCTATCACTGCTTATATATGCACAAATCATTTAAAATATTAAAATAGATTATATAAAAAAAAAAACCTAATTATAAAACACGTAGTAATAAAGTTAAAAGATTACAAATACTTGCGATATAAACTCTTCAATCCCTCTAAAATATATAAGAGAAAACACCTGATTTGGTAACAGAATTGGTGGTTCAATTGCTTTTGGACGAAAAACGTGGGCCAATTCATTGTTGTTGTCTGGAAGGTATCATTTTAACGATAAAGTATCTATATTTTAACGATAAGGTATCTATATTTTAACGATAAGGTATATATATTTTAACGATAAGGTATATATATTTTAACGATAAGATTGTGTTTCATTACAATATTTTGTTTTGGTATTGCAATGTATTTAATTTAAACGACAGGAGAAAATAAAGAGAGAAGAGAGTCAAGCTGCTGTCCTCCACTTCGGGGTGGCAGCTTTCAACTTCTTAGTTGTTTAACTAACAAGTAAGAAATTGGGGGTTGCCATTAGAGATTTTACGTTATCAGTGTACAATATTATTATAACGATAAGATTATGTTTCATTGCAATATTTTGTTCAAGTATCGTATTATATGTGAGTTAAATGATAAGAGAAAATAAAGAGAGAAGAGAGTCAAGCTGCTATTGTCCACTTCGCGGTGGCAGCCTTCAACTTCTTAGTTGTTTAACTAACAACTAAGAAGTTGGGGGTTGCCATTGGAGATTTTACGTTGCCAGCTAAAGAAGGAAGAGAAGATTATCAACACCATGGCTATCATCATCCTTATATCATAGATCCTATCACACGAGTATTTAACTTCCAACACATCTATAGCATTGTATCTAGCAAATTTAAGGCAGTTCAGGCGTTTAAAAATTATCCTATTTTTCAAGGTCATGAAGGGATTCCATTAATATAATGGGAATTTTTCACTTTAACTTATCTGATCGATTTGCAATTTTATATACTACGCAAGTTCGATTATACTGCAATAGCAGAGATGGTAGAACTATAGTTTGTCCGGGTAGGTATCACCGCTGCCATCATAATCCGCTGTGAAGCAATTCTTGTGTTTCGGTTGGTGAAGTGCCGCTTTTTTTATACCTTAAACTAGCGATAAGGCAGACGGGCCACCTGGCGGAAAGTGATCCCCGTCGCCTATGGACATTTGTAACACCAGAGGAGTCGCCAATGCAACGTCGGCTTTGATGTAGAGTTATTTTACACCTTTTTTGAGGAGCCTCATGTCATAGCGTTCCGGGAATATTTCAGAAGGAAGTCCACTTATTGTACGTACGCGGTAAAAAAGAGTTAAAACGTACGCGGTTGCCGAGTACACTTAAAGTGATGCGACCACCGTGCTCCTCACTACTACTGAAGTTTTATCTGAAGTCGTACGTAGATATGTTTTTAATTGAAATTCGTCCCACGTAAAAATACACTCTAATCTGTTTTATCAAACGCGACAAAAAAAGTATAACTTTAAAAGTTTTCAGAAGTTTGTTGAGAAAGTTGTTCCAACAACAAGTTGTAAAAATGCCTACATAAAAAAAATCGTCATTTTAAATAAAAATGTGATTTAAATAAAAATGCAGTTTGAATAAATATACGATATGCACATCTGTAGTTGATCACAGGATCTCAGAGTTTGGGACTCTTGTCCTATATGGCATCGGTTGCAGATGAACATGGGCGCCAAGGGCCACTTAACACTAGATGGACCTATTTTTGCATACATTTGGTGTTTTATCAAATTTTATCAAATTATGTATATGTACGTGAAGCGATACGCCGTTTTATCAAATTATGTATATGTACGTGTAATTTGATAAAGTATCAAATTTTTCTTTAAAACTTCTGGTTAGCCAGAAGTTAGTGGTCACTATCGTCCATGGGATATTTATTACCGACCCCAATTAGGATAGATGTTCAGCCTGAGATCTTGCACTTCTGTGGACAATGTTGAAACGCATGAGGCGTTTCAACTTTGTCCATTAGTATCGCTTAATATGTTTGTGTAGTATATAAATGATCAAATACAGCATAATTTACTTTTAAAGTTTTCAAACAATTTATGTTTTCTTTGACTATTGTGTTATTACATCATGTTCTTATGTTTCTGGTAAAAACTCAAAATCATATTTTGTTATCATGTTTTTAAGTTTTTGGTGAAAGCTCAAAATCATGAATCTAAATACATCTTGGTACTTCCAGAGCGGGAGTGCGAAGAGTTTAAAACACAGTCATTTAGGAAGATGGACTCAACGAACGGAACTTCACACCGACTTCATCATAACTTGAGTAGATTATCCAAATTTACATTGACCATTGTGTTATTAAACATGACTCAGGGCTTTTTGTATAGGAAAAAGTGTGAGTCATGTTTCTGGATACATCTTGGTCATTTCAACGTGGGAGTTCGAAGAGAGCGCGAGTGTGCGAAGACACTGAAGTACAATTATATTTCAAGCCACGATTTTATAACAACTTCAGCTTTGCATTTATTTCAATGAAGTGCTTGTGAATGTGCCTGTGTGAACAAATAATTGATTCTAAATCAATACAAATGCTAAAAGTAAATGCTTGTAAAACTCATAACTCCCACATTAGGGTTCCCTGTGTCATGGGTGCCACACACACATACGGAGATGAGTACATTAACACATTACATTAGGTTTAACCTAGAACAGAAATCTAAATTCATCAGTAAGATGCCTGTTTGGCCGGGAATCGAACTCGGAACCCTCTGCGTGACAGATCGGTTTGATATCATGATCATCATTGTGTGTTTAGATCATGATTTAAATGATTTTTATTTTTTATAAAATCTCTATCTCATGATGTTAAATACATTGTGGTCATCTCAACGTGGGAGTCCGAAGAGTGCATGACCCTGAAGCCAATATCCAACGAACGAATAAACGATTCGACAAAAGTTTCAGAAGATTCAAGTTTTTATTGACCACTGTGTTCTTAAATCATGTTTCAAAGCTCTTTTGCATGAGAAAAGCTGTGAGCCATGGTTCTAAATACACATTGGTTATTCCAACGTTGGAGATCGAAGAATTTGCGGGGTTAGGAAGACCATGAAACACAATAATATCCCAAGATGGATTCGTCGTACTGAGTTTTAGACAAATATTAATGAAATTCTCATAAAATATGAGCACTTCATTAATATTTGTGTAAACTGCATATCGACCATAGATGAAACATGTAAAATATTATTGCAATACAGTCGTGTGGAGCATATTCGTATATGCGTAGTGTGTGTGTGTATTTACTAGCGTACGTTAATGTGTTTGTGTTTATAAGGACGTTTTTTAATACATAATATACCGCGAAAGAAACTGCTTTCCAACCGGGTGACTTTTGACATCTCTCGTCTTTTTTGTGTATTTTTTGTATTACTATGTCAATCATTTTTTTTATGTGTAAGGATGGTGAACGAGCGTGTAAGTCATTTGATGTTAGGTGGTCACTGCAGCCCATGTACATTTACATTTAACCTCAAACAAAACTGATGTTTTGTCTCAGGTCGTACGTAGACGCGTCACTACACCTGAGAACTATGATGGTAACGCTCGCTGTAAGTGTGCCCGGCAACCGCACCTCTCCAACCGAAGGACAAGAACTTGCTATACGGCGGATTATAAGGGTGGCGATGGTACTTCCTTGAACGCACTGTACTTCTACCACATATCAAAACGTGTGTTTTATGTGACTCTCATATTGTAATTGATATTTTTGTATGTTATATTTCCTTTACAGTGGGGCTTCGTCTGTGTGCCTGCCTGCATTGTTTTAAATTTTTTGATAGTAAACAATCCTTTTTAAGTAAAGTTTATAAACAAAAAAACAATACTGTTTTTTTTACAGCGTTCGTACTTTTTCGTCAATTTCAACAGGAGATATTTTCTATATTATAGACCTATATTCAACAAAAGACCAATGGCTGTGGTTTAATTATTTAAAATGAAAAAAAAATGTTTTTAGAGGACGAGTCGAGCGTTGCAAAGCGTTATGTAACTACGTGTCATTGTTATTATTCTTATAGATTTAGTAAAAGAGAAACAAATATACATTATATTGTATTGAATAGCGGAGAATAATATTGCTGTCATTAAATTGACAATGTCACGTGTTAAAATTATATCGCAGATATTTTTGTAAAAATTCCTTTGACTCCTGACACTGTCATACCTGTCATACCAAAATTAGTACTTTTAATTAATTAGCATATAAAATAGTCAATACAAATTAGAAAACTATTGTGTCTTGCTGAGAGTAGAATACTAAAAGCTAACCTTCGACTTACGTTCTCACTGTCGTTCAGTCACTTACCCACGTTCCTGCGTACAGCAATTTAGGGTACAGCGTGCGTTCACCTTCACGGTCACAGAAATATCCACTCCTGATGCTGATTGTTAATGCGGTTTGAATAAAAATGAGATATGTGGAGAAGCAATGAATCTGCAGTCGATCACGGGATCTCAGAGCTTGGGACTCGTGTTCTGTCTCATCTTTATCACACTTCAAACCAGAACACAGCTGCTATGCGGTAGAAGTTTGCGTAAATAGTCAAATATGATATCAGAATGTGCTTTTAAATATCAGATGATTCAAGTTTTCTTTAACCAATGTGTTATTAGATCATGTTTTTGGGTTTTTTTTATAAAACCCAAAATCATGATCTTAATCTTACATCTTGGTAATTTCAACGCGGGAGCGCGAAGAATGTGCGATGGTGCGAAGAGTTTGAAACACAATAATACGAAGATCGAGCCAACGAATGATGTTTCACACCAACTTCAGACGATGTTTCACACCAACTTCATAAGCACTTGAGTAGATTATTCAAGTTTTCATTGACCATTGTGTTATTAGATCATGATTCAGAGCTTTTTTTGTATGTAAAAAACTGTGAGTTATTATCTTATTACATCTTGGTCATTTCGACGTGGGAGTTCGGAGATTGCGTGGATGTGCAAAGAACTAAAACACAATATTACGTCAAGATGGATTAAGAAGTTTCATATCAATTTTGTAATAACTCGAGCTTTGCAATTATTTTCATGAAGTTTCTATAACATTTTATGCATGGAGCATCTATGTATAAACAAAACAAGTGATTGACTCTATACAAATACATACAATTTTAGTGTCTGCTAATAATTTCATAATATTTGCGTAGTTTATAGCATAGTTTGCATACTTATTTTCATAATATATAAAAATAAACATGTAACCCAAGCCAAGTGCGGATTGGTATACTTCACACACCTTCAAATTACATAATATTAAATGTTGTTTGTTGCTCATTATTAGATTTTATTATTTGTAAGACTATTTAAGCGCGCATAGTCCCGCGGCTTGTGTAGTTTGTAACCGATCTACGATAGTTAAGCAACGTCGGGTGCGGCCGGGAATTGGATGGGTGACCGCTAGTAGCTAAATTTCATGTGTCCTTTGGAGGGTACGTTACTTTGTTGGTCTTGGTTGATACAATTGGATAACAGTCGTTAATCCCTATCGGAGACCTTGTAAGCAGTTTGCCACTAACCAGTTTCTCTACCAATCTTTATTGAAGCAGCGTAGTGGAATATGCCGCAAGCCTTCTGCAGTTGCGAGAAGAGACCCGGGCCTAGGAGCGGGACATTAAAAGGGTTGCAACGATTTATTAAAAAGATGTCAGCTTAACACATTATAATAATCTACTTTGTATGTGTGCGTATGTTTTTTGTGTATTTTATGTATCACCGTGCGAATATTAAGTTATTAAGTTTGTGTTTTATAGGTGGAGTTACCACCGTAGCTCTCATAATCCACCGTAAAGCAATTCTTGTGTTTCGGTTGCAGAGGTGTGGTTGCAGCGTATACTTATGGCGAGGCGACCGTCTTAGTATTAAAGAGGAGTAATGCGTTTACCTACAAACGAAATAAGGGTTCAGTCTTGTTTAAGGTTAAATTAAGGTTAAGAGTGTCTATGGAATGAATAGAGCGTTGCTTTATCTGGAAGAGATGTTTTCAACGATAGGATTATTTGTTGTTGTAATATTTTGTTTAGTGTTGTATTGTATTTATTCGAACTGAGAAGAATGAATAAAGAAAGAAGAGAGTAAAGCTGCTGTCCTCCACTTCGCGATGGCAGCCTTCAACTTCTTAGTTGTTTAGCTAACAAGTAAGAAGTTGAGGGTTGTCATTGGCGTTTTTACGTTGCTGACTACAGAAGAAAGAGAAGATTATCAACCACCATGGTTATCATCATTCGTATCTATAGATTGTCGCTACAGTACAGTTTATAAGTTACAACCCAAAAAGAGGTTGTTATATATTTGAAATAAATATGTTGTTGTTGTCTGTTTGTGTGTTTGCCTGTCCTACGCGTAGCTCTGGACCGGCTGGACTGTTTAGAATGTACTTATTGTTTAAAAGCAGGTTTCACTGCGGTGGTTTCTAAGTATGTTTGATATAGATTTGTTCTTTCGTTTGGAAATAATCAGTCATTTTACAAGAAAATGGAGGGATTTTGTAAATATATATTTGTACAATATATATTTGTTACACTTTAATTTGATTGATCGAATTTAAATTTCATACCACATGCAAATCCTGTACTATGTATCACAATAAACTTGGCTTGACGCCAATTTATAACGCCGTAACAAAACCTGTATAATACAAACATACATTCAAAACAGAACCTATATAAAACTAAACCTGTATAATATATTTTATATAATTCACGTGTCACGATGTTTGTCCGGGATGAACTCTGAAACTAATTATCCGATTTTAACGTTTTTTTTAAATGTGTGTTTTGTTCCAACTTGAGAGATAGGATAGTTTTATACAGATTTTTTTTCCTTAACGATACCAATTATAATATTTAATAATTGAAAGAAATACAAGAAAGCCACAGCAACGCGTGGCCGGGTCTGCTGGTCTATAATGTAGGAGTTTATATAATATATATACAGTATATAGGTACAGTGTTCTTTATTTATTCTTTAACCGTAAAATAGAATGATAACATTAAAATATCTACCTATGTCGCTGCGTTTTTTTAGCTTTCGCTACTAGAGACAAAGAAGCGTACGCTGTCTTCCCCCAGATTCTGTAGCGGAAAAACTGCAAGAACTAAGAGAACCGGCCAACAAATAGAACGCCCCTTGTCATGAGTGGTCTACTAACTGCTTGTCGTTGTAGTTTCGACCAGGAGCTTGTACACCTACGTGACAACGTTCATTCGCGCACAAGAAAGAAGAAATTACTTCAAGTTATGATGTGTAAAATTTTTTTTTAAATAATAGATATTAGAACTTGGGAAAACTATGGTTCGTTCGACGATGTTTCACCGTCGCTCTCAAAACCCGCCGTGAAGCAATTCTTGTGTTTCAGTAAGAGAGATGTGGTTCCCGATTACCCTTTCAGCGAGGTGATCATCTTAGTCCTTAGTTGTAGTAACGCATCTACGTATAAACTCAGTTCCTATCTAAGGTCATATTTCTGTTTTGCTTGAGTTTTGTTGTCATTTTTAAGATTGTCATGTACTTGCCTGTAATGTTGATATTTTACTTCTGGGTGTTTGTAATATTATTGGGAACAAAAAATGCATATGTACATAAATGTTAATTACTTTAAAGCTATATACACAAGGGAGGAAAGACAATATAAGGAGACATAGCAGAATATGTACAAAACTACCGTCACGTCGTTTCCTTCCTTCTCTTCCACTATTCCAACTTTTGTTTCTTTATAAAAGATACAGTGCAAAAGAAGGAAGTATCCGCGTTGACTTTCTTACAATCAGCGGCGAAAGAATAGAAAAAAGAAGAATGAAATAAAACTGTTTGAGAAGATAGCTAGTGGCGACGTACCGCGGCCTACGCCTTTTTGGTCGTTAAAGTATCGACAAAGAAGGTGTTGGTCGCCGTCGACACGGCCTTGAAGGAGCCTCGCGAGACAAGAAATCTAGGGGTCGTCCTGTGATATCTATTAGCAACTTTTGAATCACACCTCCCTGGTGATACGTGGTGAGGTTTTAGAGAACCCCGCCTCCTACCCAAAATCACGTGTATACGTGTAATCACGTATATACAAAGTGCCTTAAAAAGTCTGAATATTATCTTTAAATACAGATATAATCTTATTTAATTCTGGAAAATTAAGCAACGTGATAAAAATGTTCCGGCAGACATTGGCATAAAAATAATAAAGAAAATTGCTGCTTGGCGAATCAATGTCACGCGCTGGTTTTCGGTTTAGAAATCGCGTATTCGACGAAAAAATAAATACACGTGATATCTCAATCCGTACAGGCACTAGTGATAGATTAGTCTATCTATCACTAGTTTATTATATTATATATTGAAGTATGTACGTCACCTAAACTTTGCAAAGCTGCTTTAGAGCACATAAGTAGGTAAGACGGGAAAACCTAATTTGTAAACGAAATGGTTTGATGCCATATTTAGAAAGAAATGTTTTTAATGAAACGATTATCTATTGTAATATTTTGTTTCAGTATTTTATTGTATTTAATTGAACCCAGAAGATAGGATGAAGAGAGAAGAGAGTCAAGAGGCTGTTCTCCACTTCGCGATGGCAGCCTTCAACTTCTTAGTTGTTTAACTAACAAGTAAGAAGTTGGGGGTTGCCATTAGAGATTTTACGTTATCAGTGTACAATATTATTATAACGATAAGATTATGTTTAATTACAATATTTTGTTCAAGTATCGTATTATATGTAATTTAAATGACAGGAGAAAATAAAGAGAGAAGAGAGTCAAGCTGCTATCCTCCACTTCGCGATGGCAGCCTTCAACTTCTTAGTTGTTTAACTAACAACTAAGAAGTTGGGGGTTGCCATTGGAGATTTTACGTTGCCAGCTAAAGAAGGAAGAGAAGATTATCAACACCATGGCTATCATCATCCTTATATCATCGATAGATTATATTTTTTAAGTTTCAACGTGGAAAGAGGGGTGTAATACGTTTGAATTCTATATCTGTCTGTTTGTGTGTTTGTCTGTCGTACGCGTAGCTCTCGAACAGTAGTGTGTATCGATTTACATGCAGTTTTTATTTAAAAGCCGGTTTTACTTCGGTGATTCTTAACTATAAAAGTCCATAAATAACTATAAAAATTTGTTCAGCTTTTTGAAAATGATCAACTCTTTTCCAATTTCATAAATATGTTAGAAATTTATTATATTTTTATATGACTGATCGAATTAAAATTTCATACATTGTGCAAATCCAATGATACTGTAATAATATGATAAACTTGCCCTGACGTTGCAACCAGAACCGCCTGATAAGCACAAAATTTTGGCAACCTATAGGAGACGCGACGTGTTAATGCTCATGGAATTAGCCTCTATGAGTAGATAGCCATGCAGATACCTTGACGAGAAGTGATGGAGCAGGATAGAGGAGAGAGTAAAGGTATTAAACTTTACTAAGTCTAAATTTACGTAGTTTAGACAGTGGGTACGTGGAATTGGTTTCAACATGTCACAGTATATGTTTAAATCAATAGTGATGTACATTTTCAACTTCTTTCCGAGTCTACATACATTATGTCATACCGCTCTTACGTCAACTTGGTCAATTTGAAAATTTTAACCAAATTTCAATATATTTTCGAAGTTATGAAAAAAAGAAGTTAATAGGAAGAGAAATTTAAATACGACAGTGCACCGTCACATGTAATCGACAGGTTCAACGACTAAATAACAAAAATGATACATAGTTTACAGTAAAATTAATTAAGAGACAAAAAAGCTAGGGTTCGTCCATTAATCACGTGATGTTTCTTAGCAACTTTTTAACCCGCTTTATCGATTACTTTTTAGCATTTATAATACACATATAAATAGATGCAATGTAGAAATTTAGAATCTAACTTTCGT
>DWKL01003722.1:0-11236 GCA_018249415.1 Phareas burnsi
CATACAATTATAGTACATTGTCACTTAAAATGAAAAATGTTAATAATGGTGCGTACGTTCGTGTGTGTGGTGCATGTTTGCGTGTGTGCGCGTGTGTATGTGCGTGTATGTGTGTGTGTATGTGTGTGTGATTTTTATGTCTGCGTTCCTGACATAGTATTATTAATGTATTTGTGGTTTGTTATTATTTTCTGCTTGTACATGTGTCCTGTATGGGAGGGAAGGCTACACACTGCATGTCTTGGCAAGATATATACCATCATACACGTTGGTTACGGATTGTTGCGAAGTAGTTTTTACCTAACTTGAATATCAGGTGACCTCCACGCTCGTCCACTCTTCTCTCATAAAAAAGCGAATAAATTCACAAGTAACTAACCTGCAACCAATATAAATATATAGATCAACGACGGGTCATAACCTCAGAAAGTTGAAAGAGTAATAACCCTGAGGGTTCTGGAATTAATTTCTTGACTGCCCTTATGTTTATAGAGGATCTCGTTTCAAAGTTGCTAATTAACAGGCCCTTTTAGATGGTACTTCATTATAATTAGTGCTTTGCTAAGAAGGTTAATTTATTCAGATTGATTTTAAATTTCTTCAGTATTTGTTAAGTTTCAGGGATTCGTTATTCAAAAACTACCGAAAAGTCATTAGTAGACATACACTAGGTAGATTAAGTGGGTAGATTAATTAGGTAGATTAGAACTTCAATTCCGTTTAGCGTTGATGACATGTCCATGGGTAGCAGTGACCACTTACCATCAGATGGGTTGCATACCCGTTTGCTACTTCTATGCTCCATAAGATACTTAAAAGTAAAGGAGTGATTTTTTAAAACGACCTCTGGGCGACCATTATGTCGAAATTTAATCTTAATTTATTAAACCCCTATAATTATGGCATTATTATACAAAATGAAAAAAATATTTTTTGTCTTAACAGACTTTACAAATGGCTAGCTCGTAACTCGTTCAATCAATTTAAAATTATTTAGCGACAAACTGTATTTTACGCGACTGTTTGAGACCAGTTTTGATTATTATATTCTTGACGTTAACATTTTGAAGGTAAACAATTAATTTCAAGGTTTTATTTTCCGTAACACATTTTATATATAAATTATAGTTTTCTGCACTTATACTTATTTATTACTAATTTTAAACTTTATTTAATTTTTTTTTTTATTTAAACTTTATTTTTAAACAATTTATGCCACTCAGAATTCTCTGTTCGCGCAATATACTTAAAAAGGGGTACAAAGATTTCTTTGCGTATTAATACATATAATCTTTACGTTAAATTGACTAAGTGTGCATAATCTAGGCACTTATTACTGATTTCAAAAAGGATAAAACTTGTCATTGCATAAAGTAAACAGAGCACTTTTTAAAAATTTTCTGTTACTAAGATATAACAACGTTCAACTCCCCTTCGTACTACAGAGGGAGCATCTATTAAAATGTTTTCAAAATCTCATTGACTAACGACGTTGCGAAGGATACGTTCACGAAACAATATTAATGACATTATTGACCGCGAGCGAGGAACTGTTGTCGACAGTATTTCTGTCTAGTTGCAAAAGTGTTAAAAATTGACATGTTTTTTAAACTACAGTACAATTTCGAGAGTCAGGCTACCGTGGACACAAGGACGAAGATGTACGGAATGACAAACAGACTTTTTTATATGAGAAGACCAGTAGCAATATTAATGTCCGTATTTATAAAGAAGTAACTACTTGTTGTTTTGTACTTTCTTGATAAAGTCATCACTTCTCTTTCTTGATAAAGTGACTGCTTGGGTGGGGATTCTAACTTTAAAAAGCGCTAACTTCAAACAATTACTGAACTATAAAGAAAAATGGTTTCTCAAATTAGTGATTTTAACTTAAGTACTCACTTTTACTTCTTTATAAATATGAGCATAAGATGACGAACGACGAAAACAAGCATCAAAACGAGGGTTCTGGGTTCGATTCATTGCAATCACTTAGCACTACCAAAATGTTGTATACGTACGTAATAAATGTATATATTAGACCTTTTTTTGTTAATAAATTAACAATCGAATTAACACTGGTCGACATAATTTAAAGGGTCGATATAAAAAAAAATACGTTCAAATCTCTTCTCTTTCGAATCGTTACCCACCCCAACAACGAACAAGTACCTTAAAATCTTAAAAGCCTATCCGTGACAAAGAAGGCTCTAACAAATTGTGTATACTCCCTTATTCAATGCACGTAATGTCATTTAAGGAAGCGTTCTTTAACTCGTATGCTTTAAGAGGTTACCTCTTAAGAGTTTTACCTGAGGGGGTACTTTCAAATATTATGTATGTATATTGCCTGTAAAATCCGACAAACAGTTTTTGATAGAAATTAGTTGTTTTCAGTGTCTCTTGATATTCCTTTATAATAATAAAGACTTTCTACTTTCATAGCCCCATACTAGCATTACCTGTGCCATGGGCCCCATGGACAGCATGGACAGATGTAAGACGAGTAAACAAGACACCTAGATCCAGAACAAAAATCTAAATTCATCGTTTAGATGTCTGCGTGGTCGAGAATCGAACCTGGAATCCTCTGCGTGGTAGACCGGTATCGTCACCTCTGCGACACGTGGGGCGTCAAAGATAGGATATGTCTATCTTGTTTTCTATGTATTATTTCAATCGATTAATTACATAAGTAGCAAAAACAACTTTATATTTCTTCTAGATATTGGCACGTAATAAATGTATATTTTACCGTAAAGACGCAGCATATTTTTTAATTATTTTATTGTTTGTCCGTATTTACAGACACGTTAATATGTCAAGAACAGTGATAGCCTAGTGGTGAGATCTCTCATGCTCGAGCTCTCGGTGTCTCACGCTGCGAGTCAGGGGTTCGAATCTCGCGCCCTCTCCGATTTTTCGATGTTATGTGTGTGTTACAAATTAAATATCACTTGCTTTTAATTTGTAGCCCTGAGAGTTATCTGTAAAGTTCTCGAAGATGTGTGAAGCTAATCCGCACTTGGCCAACACGATGGATCATGGCCTTGCTTAAACGGTGAGAAAAACTTCGCGACGAAACCTTGATACCCAGGGTTCTCCGTAAAGTTTTCAAAGGTGTGAGAAGTATACGAATCCACTCTTGGTCAGCGTGGTGATCTGTGACCTAACCCTACTTATTATGAGACGAGCCACGTCAAGCAGTGGGATAATAATAATGATATTAATATTTAATAAAATATTAATGTCACTATTATTATACATTTTTATAAAAAATACTTTAAAACTTATTAATTGCTAAAATTAAGAATGTAAATACATAATGACGAGTACATAACTAATTACATAAAATATATTTAATAACCAAACATACAAAAAATCGTGATAATCTTGTATGTTATCATATCTTATCATATACGTGTGATAGCCATATTGCTGTATTCAGTAAATATTTTATATTTTTATTTCAGTTGCCAGAAAAACACCGACGAAGATGCCCATCGTAGTGCATAAAATGAACGCCAGCCCACCAGCGCGAACGGTGCTGGTGACTGCTGAAATCCTGGGCCTGAATATCGAGACCAGAGACGTGAGTATACCACAAAGAGAGCACTTCAATCCAGAATACGTAGAGAAAAATCCGTTACACACAGTGCCTCTCCTAGAAGACGGAGACTTCATCCTCGCTGACAGCCATGCTATAATCATTTATTTAGTCTCCAAATATGGTGCCGATAAGGCATCTGAATTATATCCGAATGACGCGCAACAGAAAGCAATTGTTCATCAGAGACTTTTTTTGGATGCATCAATTCTGTTCCCAAGACTGATTGCCATTATAAAGGCAATAGCTTATGAGAATGCTTCAAGTATTGATGAGAAGAAAACCGCTGACGTTGAGGAAGCTTATGGGTTTTTGGAGAAATATCTGGAAAGAAGTTCTTTTTTGGCGGGTGACCACTTGACGATAGCGGACATATCCTGCGTGACAACGGTGTCGTCGCTAAATTTGTTGGTACCCATTGATGCGAAATATACAAGATTGGAGGAGTGGATGAACAAACTGAGCAGTCAGGATTGGTACTTGAACAAGAATCAACCCGGCTTGAATGATCTCGGTGATTTCCTGAATTTCCTACTAGAAAAGAATGCCAATTGAATATCTTAAATCAATATGGTTTTGATAAACTTGTAAATGTGTGAATTAAAAATGTGTAAAATTTAAACTAAAAAACTATTTTTTCAAGTTTTGTTTTCCTTTTACAATATGTAGGTATAATAGCCATGATACGATTAACTTATTGCTTATTAAATTACTTATTTTGTATATTGTTTTGTACATATATTGTCGTGTTCCTTAACAGGTCCAAAAATGTATAATCTGTCTAACACCGCGTGTAACTTTCTTATGATTTCGATAAATATATAAGGATAAATAATATTATATATACCTAAAGACCGCATTTACCTTACGTAAATACAATGCATAAGCAGTGTGAGCCTAGTGGTTAAGATTCCAGCCTCTCACACTGATGGTCTGGGGTTCGAAACCCGAACACCTCTGATTTTTCGAAGGTATTAAAAAAATAATTATCATTTGCTTTAATGATGAAAGAAAACATAGAGTGGACACTTACATGCCTGAGAGTTCTTTCTCAAAGTGTCTGAAGTCTACCAATCCGCACTTGACCAGCGTGGTAGACTATTGCCTAACCTTTCTCATTTTTAGAGTATACCCGTGCCGTGCAGTGAGACATTAATAGGTTAATGTTGATGACATATCGCAGATAAGCGGATGGCACTTGCGTAATACTAGTTATATAACTAAAGAACAACAAAACATATCAATTCGTTTAACCGCTTAAATCATTTCTATCAACGATAAAGTGACAAATTTATCAGGACTTATTCTATACTCAAAAGTAAATCAGTCATTAAACATATTTATAAATAGTTTGACGTGATGCCGATTGTTGTGTACAAAATGGACGTCAGTCCACCTGCCAGGGCAGTTCTCCTGATCGCTAATATTTTAGGCTTGAAAGTTGAGATAAGAGAACTAAACATACTAGCCAAAGAGCAATTAAAACCGGTATACTTAGAAAAGAATCCAATCCACACTATTCCTCTACTTGAAGATGGAGATTTTGTACTCGCTGATAGCCAAGCCATCATCATTTATCTAGTATGCAAATACGGAGCGGACAAGAGAGCTGAATTGTATCCAGATGACCTGAGGGTCAGAGCTATTGTACATCAGAGATTATTTTTGAATGCGACGATATTGTTTCCAAGACTTTTTGCGTCGGTGAAAAATGTATTTTACGGAAACGCAACATCGATTGACGTGGACAAAATAGCTGATGTTGAAGAAGCTTACCGTTTTCTAGAGACGTATCTTGAAGCTAGTTTGTTTCTAGCAGGCGAACACATTACTCTAGTGGATATTGCTTGTGTCACGTCGGTGTTGACTCTTAATGTCATAGTACCTATTGATGAGAGGTTTCAAAAAGTCCTAGCGTGGTTGGAAGTTTTGAGCAGGAACGATTGGTATCAAAAAAATAATCAACAGGGTGTACTTGATTTTGGAATTTTGATTGCATCCAAAATGCGGCAAAATGCCGAATAGTCAATATTGGTTGATTTAAGTTTTATAATGATCAAGTGTTCATCAATTAATTTGATAATTAAATCGTTTAGTAATGTGAAATGTTTTTTTGTAATGCTTTAAAATAATTTGTCTGGGTCTTGAGTTAGATTCCGATTTTTGCCGTCTTTAAGCTAATTACATACCAAAACCACTTTTCAAGTTACACCCAAAACGGGGGGTAATTTTTAAAAATTAGTCCTATTTTATAACGAGAAGTTATACGCAAGATTTTGAGATATCAAATAAAGTTCTAATAGAGCACTTACAAATATTGTATACTTTATTCATATTTTATTGATTACGAAAACCTCAAAAGTCAGATAACGGTATTTTAGCTTAAGGACGGCAGATTGATAGTATTAACGTAGCATTTGTGGAAGACTGAATAACAAGACGGGGGTGCTTATCACCCTAATCTCTTCACACTTAACCTTAATTAAAATAATTGAACAAAATAAAATATTATTCCAAAGATTATTAGAAAAGTATATTTTTTACTTTTTTAAACAAATTTCTAACCTGGAAATCAAATTTTTGATATTAAACTACCCACGTAACATAAATGAATTCATGAAACTGAATAATTAATTGGTTTCTGTTTTGAATTTGGCTATTTATGCATAAGCATTTATGTATGCCCTGTGCGTGACGGGGTACTCTTAGTCACTCAGCGCAGGGTGAAAGGCTTTGGGACTTACAAAGGAACGCTTCCCTCGACGTGTAGACCTCCAGGACTCATCCCGCATCGGCCGACAAGGGCTGTGCATTCTCGTGACCGTGGATAGGTGCAGAAATTACAGATGGCTTAGAAAAAATAGAGGTGGTAGTGGAGAGGCCTAATGGTTAAAATTCCGTTCTCTCACACTGGAAGTCTAAGGTACGAAACACGCTTGATCTACAAATTTTTCGAAGTTATGTGCGTATAAGAAATGTATTATCACCTGCTTTAAAAGTGAAAGAACATATCGTGGGAATACCTACACATCTAAGCTTTTTTTGTAAAGTTCCCTAAAGTGTGTGAAGTCTACAAATCCGCACTTGGGCACCGTGGTAGATAATGGTCTAAACCTTTTCTTTCTGCGAGGAGACCCATTTCCTGCAGTGGAACATTGCTGGGTTAACGATGATCTGTGCTAACCACCTAAAATGAGAACCAAAGTACGTTTGACACTTTCACAACAAAAATTGTATATCCCTTACAATAATAAAAAACAAATATTGTCTGTTCATAACACACGTTTATGGCTCACACTAAAGAAATTCGGCCATAACAATCAATAAACGTGTTGGAACCGTGACAAATGGCAGACGTGGGGCGATGAGCGATAACTTACGAGTAGTGATAAACATACATAAAATGTGATATATGATACATTATCTGAGATGAGCAATGATAGCCTGAAATGAACTTCCGCCTCTCACGCTAGTGGGTCGTGGTTTGAATCCTTGGATTTCTTCAGTAATGTGCCTATTAAAACAATTGTTACTTGCTATAACGGTGAATAAAAACAGCGGAAAACTTCTACTAACCCGCACTTTTTATGTTAGAAGAGTAGCGAACGAAGGTGCAGGCCACGATTTGATCTTGGCCACCTGATGTTGTGTGGTCACTGCAGCCAATTGACACCCGTATCTAACATCAAAGGTTGTACATAGATGCGTCATTACTCTTGAGGGTTAAGATGGTTGCCTCTCTGTAAGTATACCCGACAACCGCACCTTTCCAACCGAAACAAAAGAATTGTTTCACGGCGGATTACAAGCGCAACGGTGGTACCACACCGGACGAACCATAGTTCTACCACCAATTGAACTATCGGTTTACAGCGGTACTAAAAATCCCGCTAATTTCATAACGTAACTAGTGGCAACTAGTGGGCGGAATGCGCGCGAGGGCTACACCGCCACACCTATTTCTACTCTACGAGTAGCAGCAGCATTACCTTGTTCGGGTCTGAAGGATGCAGAAAGGCGGTAATACACTGATTGCAACTACACTTGGATCTGTGATTACCATGCTAGTCTTCTTCCTTCCTTTAACTTCCAAAAGGTTCCAGGTGCTATTTACGAGCAGATATCTGGATGATAATTTTAGATTTCTATATTGCGTCTGGATGTTCGTGTCTTCGTTCTTGTCCGTCCATGGCACTCATAACACAAGAGATCCTATCCTGGCTATGAGCGTAGCAACCTTTGAGTGTAGCAACCTTTATGTATGTACCATACATAAAGGTTGGTACACTCACAAGTGGCAACGCATCTGTAATGAACTTTGGATAACATATCTATGCTTTTTGGTTTAGGATTTAGTGGCAGGTGTTTTAGGACTACACTTACCATAACTACTAGTACCATCATATTTAAAACTTGTTCAATCCAATAAACAATTTGCCTCAAACAAATAACGTTCATGCCAAATTGTCTTTTTAGTTTAAACTCCAGAGAATTATATCAAAATGGTTTTTTGTTATAAAAGTCAACTCCCTTTAAGTAGTTTTCGGTGTTCGAGAGGTCCTGAACGAAAGTTTTGATTTAAACAAAAAAACATTTCTCAGGCTAAGATTTCGTTAGGCAAAAACTTTTTACTTTAGTTCTAGGGCACTTAGTCTGGGTAGTTATGAACTAGCCTTGTTTCATGGCTATGCTTTTTAAAACAAAAGTAGCAAACGAGCATAGAGTCCATCTGATGTTGACTCAGCACTGATACCCCTGGATATGTGTGACTAAACCCAATTAGTTATTTTATTTAAATTTTTCAAGTAGAAAAAGAGCTTACAAACCAACTTATGTTAAATAGTCATTGCAGCTCAGTGACACCCACATCTAACTTCAAACAAAACTGAAGCCCTATTTAAGGTCGTGCGTAGAGGTGTCACTATTCCTGAGAATTAAGATGGTCTCGCTGTAAGTGTATCCGACAACCACACCTCTCCAACCGAAACACAAGTGTTGCTTCACCGCGGATTGTGAGAGCGGTGATGGTACCTTCCCGGACGAATTATAGTAAAACTATTACATTTATCAAAATGCTGAAATAATTTTTGAAATAGATGCAGTAATTCTGGAGATTAGCTATAAACTTACAGAATTCACACTCTTTCTCCAGTTGACACGAGTTCTACTTTAAGTTTTTGTATAAAAAATAATACCAAATTATCATTTAGAGGGCGCTTTTAGATATTTCTTAACCTCTTATCTGGCGTTAAAACTTTCGCTCTACGCAACATTATAAGATAAAAGGATTTCTTTGTACAACTAATATCTATCAGAAATCTTTATTGGGTAATTATTTCTTAGTGAAAACCTCCCAACTGCGACAAACAAGCACATATGAAGATAGATGTGTGACCCCGTAGCTGGAAGATGCACCGGAAAATAGGCTTTATGTATCACACGTTAGAACGTATTTCCTTTGATCGGTGGATAGGAAATATAAGGATGGTATTATGATGTAATTAGCTATTTTCGTCCACAAAGTTGTGTAGAAAGAGGAGTAATTGGAACAATAGCAGAGTTTCGGACATGTTGATGACACGGTATGAAGAAACTGATATATTGTTGCCAAGTTTTTCTTTTGTTTTTGTCCAAGTACCACCCTAGTTTTGCAGGGCTGCTAATGAGGAGTTATGACCAGAGTTATGTATGTGAGCCTAGTGGTGAAATTCCAGCCTTTCTGGGGTCCAGAGTTCGAATATCGGTTATTTGAATTTCAAAGTACGTGCGTATTTGTCACCTTCTTTTTATGTTTGAAGAGTAGAAAACGAGCTCACAGGCCACCGGATATTATTATTTTTTTTTTATATTCGAAGAGTAGCAACACAGCGTGCAGGCCATCTGATCTTAAGTGGTTACTGCAGCCCATGGACATCCACATTTAACCTCAAACAAAACTAAAGTTCTTTCTGAGGTCGTACATAGATGCGTTACCACTCCAGAGGACTAAGATGGTCGCCTCGCTGTAAGTGTGCCCGGCAACCGCCCTTCTCCAACCGAAACACAAAAACTGTTTCCGGCGGATTAGAAGGACGACGGTGGTACTTCCCCGGATGATCTGTAGATCTACCACCTCTCGAATGTTCGCTGCAGCTCATGGACACCGCATCTAGCTTCAAACAGCACAGTGACAAATTTGTCACTACTCCTGAGGATTAAGATGGTCGCCTTGCTGTACCCGACAACCACACCTTACCCCCGAACACACAAGTATTGCTTTAAAACAAATTTTAAGGGCGGCGGTGATGTCTCCCCGACCGGTCTATAATTCTACCACCTATCGACTAGATTTAAAGGTGAAGGAAAACATCCTGAGGAAGCCTAAATTTCTCGAGAACTTACTATAAAGCTCTCAAAGATGTCTGAAGTCTGCTAATATGCTCTTGGCTAACGTGGTGCCCAAGAATCAGCCAGTTGTGGCTTGATGATGATGAAGGCAGAATAAATACAAAGACAAAACCGTCAAACAAACAAACTCTTTCTACTCTCATAGCCCCACACTAGGATACCATATATCGTGGGTGTTAGGACACGTACCAAGCGAGTACACAAATACGCAGACCCAGAACAGAAATCTAAATGTGTAATTTATATGTCTGCCTGGCCAGGTACCGAACCGCGACATTTGCCTTTCAGACCAATGTGGTCACCGCTGTGCCACGCGGTTCGTCATATTATTATCTTGTTAACAAATGAACAATAACAGACGGACACTAAATCTAGGTTTAATACCACTCAAAATTTACAACCCAACTAAACTACTTATTAAGCGCTTCAAATTGAACCAAACGTAAGTATGGTGACACTATAAACCAAGGCGTTGAAACTAAAGACATTAACTGAATTACGAAACAGGCAATATTGTGCGCAGTTCAAATAAAAGGGTTCATTGTAACCGTTGGTTAAGTACTAACCCGTACTTTGGGATCGGAGTAACAACACGTGTGATTATTACATTACAAACAAACGGTACATTTTATCTTTCGTTTGTAAAAGCAACATACATTGCTCCTTTTTTAATAAATTGTAAGTTACAATGATTACACCTTCTACAAAACAAGCAATGTATGCGGGTTTAAGAAAGAAGATTGTTCGATATAGATGCGTTCGGGAGGCAAACGAGATCGCCTAATAATGACGCCAGATGGCGTCCAATCAGCCGTCGATACGCCACCGAAACTGCGCTTGCGCAACTAGGCTGAAGTTGGAATTGTATAAAGATGTTAAAATGCATAACTGGAAAATATTTTAAATATTTTTAATATACATTTGGCGACCGCATGGCGTTGAGGTACCCCACCGGTGTGACATGCAAAGGGTTCGATCCCGGCCAGGCAGTCATGTAAATGATGAAAGTAGATTTCGGCTCTAGGTCTGGGTATTTGTGTATCCATCTTTGTATGTCTCCATTTCCATGATCTCTTCTATCAGATGCTCAATGCCGCAACTACTCAGTGCATTAATCGTCTTATTTTTTTTTATGTTTGTAAAGTAGCAAACGAGCATGCAGGCTACCTGATGTTAAGTGGCCACCGCAGCCCATGGACACCCACATCCAACCCCAAACAAAACCGAAGTTCCGTTTGAGAT
>DWKL01003723.1:0-11234 GCA_018249415.1 Phareas burnsi
GTTCATACAGGTCATTGGTCTGTTTATAGTTTTTATAGCAAACAAGGATGCAATTCTAGTGACGGGTAGTGGTTTCTCTCCCAGTGACATCTGTAACCAATCCCAAGTACGATTGACAATTCAATCCCATGACTGCGTTGAACACTACCGTTACATAACAGGAATAGGCCCGCGGTGGGGCCTCCAGTGTCGACTTCAAAAATTTGTTCAACCTAATGTAAGGTTAAATTATTTATCACATTATATGTATTCTTCGGGAACTTTTATGTAGACCTGTGGAAATCCTTGTACACGTCAAATCAAGTTTATTTACAATTAATTTATTGAAAGAATATTGCATTAACCACATCAATATTGACCACCATATTTTCATTGAACAACAACCAAAATTTCCGAATCGAAATGTCTTGATTTTGGTCATTCTGAATTTTGCCAGCCATAGAAATATTAGTCATTAATATTTTTATTATTAATATACTGACTCCTGAATAAAATCTACTTAAGTATTATTTAGTCCTGTTAACTTACCTAGCTCTTTCGAGGTCTTGCCGTATTCTCTGCCAATATTTAAGTTGATTACACAGCTCCCGCACATTGACCGTACCGTCTTGAATTCCTCTACTACCTAAGAAATATTAAATATTTTTAAATTAAAATTATGAAGAAAGAAAACAGGTTACACTAAAAATTAACAACAGTATCACAACAGGACCATAGCAAAGTGTGTTCAGTTTTGTCTTGTAAAATTGTTAGATGTATATGGATAAGACAGTGGTACAAAAATAATATTTTTCCTAGTAATACAATCCTAACACAGTCAGTTTGTTCTTTAGTCGACCCGCTCCGTCCGACGGTTAGATGCATCGTCATCCCCAATATTATAGTATAATACATAAATTATATGTAATATAATCTTATCACTCCATTCAATGAATTAATTTGTTTATGCAAATTAATACAATCGAATTTCAGATCTGAGATATTAAAGTTACTGACAATTTCCGAAGTCATATATTCATATAAACTATACTAAAACAAAAATGATATCCAACTTTATGTATGCAGGATTGCTATGGAAAACAATTATTTTTTCTTAAACTTCTGAAAGCTGGAACTCCACCCTGATAACATACCGTGATGACTGGTCAGGCTCTGCAGCCGCCTCAGCAACGGCACACCGTTCCGGCTATGTCGCTTGAGGGTCCAATAGGCCAGCAGTCGCTTCATGAGTTGAGCCCTTGCTGCGGGCGGGCCCGTGGCCAGCTGGGCCACATCGGCCACCCGCTCCGCTGGAAGTGTGGGCACCAAGACCACCGGTGCCCAGGTGCGTTTCATTGCTAGGACTCGACGAGCCTGCGGAAAAAAATGTTAAATTTCAGTCAGTATTCTATACAAATACGACCCTCGGTACAATTGTTATATTTGAGATGTTTTGTTCATATACGACTAACCATGATGTAATGTAACCACAGTTGACTGACACTCAGAAGGTTCCATGTTCGATTTAGACCAGACATAAATCTAAATGATGTTTTTGATGAGTCTTTTTTGTGTCTAGGTGTCTGTGTACTTGTTTTATTGTGTCTATGCCATCCATGTCAGGAGGAATCCTTGTGTGGAGTAATGTGGAAAGCGTTCATTATTTTTCCCGTTTATACTTTTTTAGAATAATAAGCTGATAATAGCAGCTGCTGGTTTTGAATCCATATAAGAATAATCGGTCACAAAATATTAATTGAATTTTAAGTACCATAGAATCAAAATGATTGTTTAAAATTCTGTATAATTCATTTTTTGGGACATTTATTTTTTGGGTGCATTAAATATTGGCGTTTACAAATGTATGAATTTTATTTTTGTTTCTTTTATTTGCATACTAATCAAAAAACATATGTACTAACATGGAAATCTAAGTAATAACACAAAAACTTATTTCGTTTATAAACGCGAACCATGCTAGTTTGTTTTCATTGATTTGATACTCTAACGTATTAATACTGTTTTGTGGTAAAATTCCGTACACTCACGCGGAGGGTTCGGGGTTCGAATCCCGGATGCACCTCTGACTTTTCGAAGGTGTGCGTACTATAAATTAATTATCACTTGCTTACTTACTATACACATTTGAAGGTTCTCTGTAAAGTTCCCGAAGGTGTTTAAAATCTACCAACCCGCACATGACCAGCCTAACCCTTCTCATTCAGAGAGGATACCGATGCCCAGCGGTTGGACAGTAATGGATGGATGATGACTGCTTAGTTATACAGTATATAGTGGTAATAAAGGTCCAGCATTGTTTACCTGTTTTATTTTCTCTCTGCCCTTCTGTCTGATTGCAGTCAAGTCTTTTGAATTTGAATCTCCTTCAGATTCAAGAGCACGTCTCTCCTGTTAATAGAATTCAAGGAATTAATAATAAAAACACTAATTTGTCATATGAAAACGCTGTCGTAAAAAATATTATTTCGTACGTTTTTTAAGACAAGCTGTCTTTGGAAATTATTAGCGTCATGAAAGTCTATTTCTTGCATTTAGAGTTTATTACTTTTTGATCTAAAGTGTTCTTTTATTTTACTATTGAATTCAAGTTTCGTTTATAACATTTATTTTTTTATTTTTTTACTTTACCTGCAAAATATGGGCAGGAGTGTGGGCATCACAGTATGCCATTTTAGCAACTTGCACTGGTTGACTCGGATCACGTCCAGAACCAGCTGCCTCCATCTTCATATATAGACTGTAACAATTTTAACTAATCAAGAATATTATGGCACAATTAAAGATCATAGCACTCTTCATGATTTGACTCCAGAGGCACCACCGTCATACATCGTTGTCGCTTCACGGGAGATTAGGACGGCGGCGGTGGTACTTCCCCGGACGAACTATAGTTCCACTGCCTATACAAGACTATTGGGCAGCTGTGACCACTTACCATCGGATGGCTTGCATGCTTGTTTGCCATAGAAGTTGCCTACCCATAAAAAAAGCAATTTAAGAAAATCCATATCACTTGTACGGCACGAGTCACCATGTCAGTCATTTATGTATGTATCAAGGATTCCATTTCATATCAATATTTTAGTAAAATTATACAATTTATGACTAATATTTAATTAGTTTTAAAAATTCATTTTTAACATTTCTTAATAATCAGCGCAGCATGCATTCACAATTAGGTAAACAAGGATGTGAAGATTCTTTCTAACTAAAAATTAGGTTGTGATTTTATAAAATCAGAGTAAATAAATAAAATAAAAAAAGAAATATATACACAAAAAAGAAATTTACTCACCCCGCCTGCTGTGCACACGTGACATGGAAAGCAGAATAGCAATTACTTCTGTGACACTGTATACATGCTCCAGCACCTCTCTGCTTGCAGACCATACACTGGAGTTTCCACCGTGCCGCTGGGATCATCTCAATTGAATCTAGAATTCAAAGAACAATAACCCATTATTGTGTCACTACTGGGCATGCATCAGCTATGCATTAGGAAGAGAATATTGACCTTCTTGACTATGCTAACCAAT
Organism: Phareas burnsi; assembly: GCA_018249415.1. Taxonomy (NCBI): domain Eukaryota; kingdom Metazoa; phylum Arthropoda; class Insecta; order Lepidoptera; family Hesperiidae; genus Phareas; species Phareas burnsi. Next base: position 3,537 of record DWKL01003723.1, read on the forward strand.
AAACTATTGGTAAACTTGACACACCTCGGAGAACATTTACAAGTAGATTTCCTCATCATGTTTTCTTTTACACTTGTAAGCAAATGGTATTGCAATTTCAATTTTTAGACAATTTCCAAAGATGTTTAATTCAAATATGATATACCACTGGATTATCAATCATTACTTCCGCCTAATATCAATTGGTCACTGGAACTCATGGACATTTTTGATTAACTACAAAACCCTTCCAGTTTCCTTATGATGTCTAATAAATTAATTGTCTTTAATTACGAGTATATAATTAAGTTATGATACACATACCTATGGGTTCCAAGAATACAGTATTGGCAAATCTGACTTCTGGTATCCACAAAGCGCAAACGACATGTGCCCATGTGCCTTGATCTGTCTGTTTAAATGCACCTGCAATAATAATAAATTTACTAAAAAAATCAATTTAAGTGTAAGAACAGTTTTACATATATTTTTATAAGATGTTAGAAAGCATGTATATAAAAAGGTCATGGATTAATTAATCCATTTAATCTTACCTCCGGTGTTGGGGCACAGCACACAATTGACTAGCCTGGACGGGGATTGTAAACATCTCCTACACAGCCACTGTCCTTCGGGGATGTAAGGTACCTACACCAATAATATTACATTTGAATTGATATTTATTATTATTCAATTAAATTATAAATCTCATTATGGTCTACGCACATGGGACAGTAGTGGGCAAATTAATTGATTAATATTGGTCCATTTGATCTCTGAAATGCATCCTTTATCAGCATCAAGCACATAAAACATTGTATATAACAATTATCTTATCATAGTGTTAATGTTTAAAAAAGTTAATTCTATTCTTTATTTATATTTCATTGGCAGCATTTGTAAAAAAACATAAAACTGTTGTTTTTATATGTTGTTATGTACAAAGATTTTCTTTTTCTTTCTTTTGATGCAGTACAAAATATAAAACTTGTACCCCATGCAATTTGAATAATTTCCAAAATTAATAATTTATTTTTCGAAAACTGTTCAAACATATTATAACTTACGCCATAACAATCCTGATGCACAGCAAGGTTGCACATATCGCAGAACAGGATAACGTTGGTATTCTGGCATTCACCATCCATGCAGATGCAGCACACTGCATCCTCATCTACAGTGGCTGCAGTCTGCTGGCCACTTTGGGTGGCCTGGAACAAAAAAATTAACTTTAAATATTTATATTGTAATTTTATGAGAAATGGCAAAGAAACTTCTCAAACTGAATCACAAAAATTGTTTCACGGCGGATTATGAGGGCGGCAGTGATAATTCCTCAGATGAATTATAGCTCTACCAACTCTTAAAATTATACATTTTTAGTCATAATTATGTAAGGACACAATGGTCACCGAACACCAACCACGTTACAATTCACAAGGGTCTTGAACCTACAAGCCATTACAAAAAAATACAATAATTATTGTTTTTTTAAATTTTGTAATATTTATATATTACCTGAAAATATGACTCCTTCTCCAGTCTATCCATTAGCAGCTCGAGGGTATCAACAGACACTGGCGGCAAACCTTGCTTCACCCTGGTCTTATTAATAATAGCCAACCAAGCTGTGTCTTCCTCATCTACATCATACTCCACTTCTCCGTCAAGCTCTTCAGCAGACTTCTCAATGAAGCGGATGTAGGCATTTGGACGAGGTGGTGCATCACAGACCCGGTCATTGTAGTCTGATATCAGCTGAAAGAAACAGTTTCATATGTTTTTTTTTTTTTTTTTTGTAAGGTAGCAAACGAGCATGCAGGCCACCTGATGTTAAGTGGTCACCACAGCTCATGGACACCCACATTTAACCTCAAACGAAAACAGAGTTCCGTTTGAGGTGCGTGCGTCACAACTCCTGAGGACTAAGATGGTCGCCTCGCTATATGTGTGCCTGGCAACCGCACCTCTCCAACCGAAACACAACAACTGCTTTACAGCAGATTATGAGGGCGGCGGTGGTACTTCCCCAGACGAATGATTGTTCTACCACCTACTAAATTCATTATACAATTGTAACTTATAGGTGGAATAATTCAGTGTGGAGGTACATTTTAATTGGTGGTAGAACTATAGTTCGACCGAGGAGGTACTACTGCCACCCTTATAATCTTCCGTGAGACAATACTTGGGTTTTGGTTAGGGAGGTGCAGTGGTCTAGTACATTTACACTGAGCTGACCATCTTAGTCCTCAGGAGTAGTTATGGACCTATCTACTACTTCAAACAGTACTTAGTTTTGTTCGAGATTAGATGTGGGTGTCCATTGGCTGCAATGGTCACTAAACATCAGGTGCCCGGCATGGTTCGCTTCTCTACTAATATAAGAAAAGAAAATCATCATATACAGTATGTAGTCTTATTGCTGTGACACTTTATTATTATACGAGGCCAAATCAATTCCAAACAATACCAAATCAGTCCTCAGGAATACGGATCTGCATCTATGACAAACTTAATTCTAGGGCTATTATTCTATTTAAATTGGATACATATTTTTTTTTAACTTTAAAGACTGACATGAACAGTCATATTTTACCTCAAACAAAACTAAAGTTCTGTCTAAAGTCGTACATAGATGTGTCACTACTCCTGAGGACTAACATAAGAAGAATCGCCTCAGAGTAAGTGTGTTCAGCAACCGCACCTCTCCAACCGAAACATAGAAATTGTTTCACAATGAATTATGAGGGTGGAGATAGTACTTCCTTTTTTGACAGGGGAGAAAAGGTATCCATGACTAAACATCACCTATATACATTACCAATATGAACAGAGATAGCATAATGATATGGCAAATTTTAATTTTCAACTCTCAACGGGTTTGAGTCACAAGCATGCCTTTCTGCGTTTTAGAATGCACATAAGATAGCCTAAAAGTTCACAAAGTTATTATTCTGAAATGAGACCCAGTAATTGAACAGTAATGGGTAGATGTTGATGAGATAATTCTATAACAAGACAGTGAATATATTGCCATTCATAACAATTTTTTAACAATTTTGAACCATATTATCCATTCTATTTATATGAATGGATAATAATAATGATATATAATCAACTTCCATAATGATCTAATGATAACAAAATTAACTCAAAGGAACCTTATAATACACAAGTGTAATTTGATAGTGAGTAAAAGCAACTGTTTTCACATTACAAGTCCACGAATAACGATAGTCTCACTTAAATTGATTTTATATAATTAAACATAATCAGAGTTAAAAAGCGCTTACCCTAAAACTGGCCTCAGGCAATTTAACATGGGGCTCTGGCGTCGGTTCCACAAACGGCAGAGGCTTCTCCAATTCAGCGTTCTTTTTCTCCCATTCCTCCAAAGACATTAGCGGCAACGGTTGATCGATCGGTATTCTGCTTATTTTACCGTCGATTTCGAACTGAACTACTTTCTGTGCCTCCGCAAAAGTCAACGCCTCCTTAGGAGGGCTCTGTAACGCGATATCCCCCGTCGGAACCGCAGCCCTCGCTCGCCCCTTCTTGCGGTTATTGGCGACGGCGGGAGTCGCCGGCGTCGGATTGTCGTGGTCATAATTCACCAAGTGATATTGCAACCCACACAAACTCTTGTAAACCTTGTCGCATTTCTCTAAAGGACACTGGTACGGCGGGGGCCGATTCTGCCTCAATTTCTTGCAAAACTCCAAAACATCGAAGTCTAAACCCATATTGATTCCCTATTTTTTACCACTTATAACGTCATAATACGATAGAAATTCATGGCTAATTCTTACGCTACCACTGTAAGTCTTATACGGAAAATGTATGTGGATATAATTCGAAAAAACTAGATTTTTAAGAAAGTGAAAGGTGAAGCGTTGATACGCAATATTTTACACGCACGGAAAAAGTCAGCTCATTTCACGAGTTCAACTAAAAAATTGACAGTTTGTTGTTGAGTTGAAAAATTTTTTTTAACACGCCAACTTTTTTAATCATTCGCCGAAGTTAAAGCAATGGATACAGCCAAGACATATATCTTAAACAGTTTTATAACGTGATATTCTTCGCTTGAAGTTGACAAACAAACAATACTATAAATTAAAATATATAAAACACCAATATATTTTTCAGAAGTACATTAAATAGAGGAGATACATGTATTCTAGAATATTCTTGAACTCTCTACCGCTATTTGGGCCATATGTTAATGACATCTGTATCGCTGTTGCATCTGTTTTTGAGCAAGTGTCAAGTCGTGTTATTGTTTGTCCCGATTCCTCAAATAAATTTCGTCACGCTCTCGATTTTCGAATATATTATCGAGTTTCCTGTGTAAATATTGTACATCGTTGTCAAAATGGATGTGTATGGGTACCCATCGTACCAATACAGCCAGTCTGATGAACTGGCAAAGCAAATGATTGCCCAGCAGACCTTAGCCCCTCAGTACAATAACCGACCTGGTCAGGAGCCTCATTTTATGCCAGCACCATCGGGCGCACCATGGAATTTTCAACGTTTGCCTTGGGGCATGCCAACACAACCTTCGCTAGTAGAATTCACCGCACAAACACCACTCGATGCTAAATTAACTCCAGTCATTCACTGCAAGAGGAAGAGTCTAGATATCGAGCCGGCCATGTAAGTATCGGTGATATAGTGTCAATTTAAATCAACATAAATTTTAGAGTCTATATGGTAGCATCATGCAATCCCGGAGAAACCACCGCAACATCTATTTCTGTTATAACAGCAGTGTGAAACTCTCCCACATGCAAATGTAAAGGGTTCGTTAAAGTAGCGACATTCACACGATGCCTTCAACTTAGCCCTTAGGAAGGATTTCGATCGTGCTTGTGGATGATTAGGGATGTTCAAGTATGGTAACTGTATACTCGCTATAAATAAAATATGTTTTCCCTATTCACTATGAAATAATTGGCAGTGACCAATCAACAACAGGAAGCAATGATAGCTTAGTGCTAAGATTCTGGCTTTTTAAAGAAGTAATTTGCAGTTTGAATCCCGCACTAACCTCAGATTTTTCAAAGTTACGTGTGTATTAGCAAAGAATTATCACATGCTTTAATGGTGAAAGAAAACATAGTAAGGAAACATACATATCTGAAAGCTCTCTGTAAAATTCTTGAAGGTGTGAAGCCTACTAATCCACACCTGGCCAATGTGGTGTCACAGTAATGTACCAGCAGCAGTGTGACAGCAATGTGCTGATGATGATAAATCAACAACAGTGAGGAGGATGTAAGGAATGACATACCGGTCATATCAATTTATCACAAATAGTTATCTGCATTTGAGTGCAAAATAAATATGTAGTACTATTGTCAAATTGAAGTTATTTATCACCCCTTGAATGTTAAAAAAAGTTTCCCATAGTCAAATTTCATTTAATGATCCTCATTGCTTGCAGAATACTATATATTTTTATGAGACCTGCAGAGAGCTAAGAAAGAAGATGGTGCACTATTTTATTTGACTTATCTATTTAAGGTATAAAATTTTTCATTGTAGACCTGCAAAACAATTAATAACAGAAGAAAAGATGGCCGCCCACCTGAACAGCTTGCATATTTCCACTGACTTTACAAAACACTCGCTGGCGTCCGATGAGTGTATGGAGATGAGTATGGACCCAAACCCCATTAGGGAGAAGCTTAAGGGTCACACCATTGTTCTGTCGGAGGAGGTTCGCAAAATACAGGAAGAACCTCTGCTGCCTGCTGCTCTTATAGAGAGGTAGGTTTGATTTCTTATCTCTTAGAATCTCAGTTTAATTTGTTTGGAGTTTTTGAAAAGGGAAATCTTCATTAATTTCTTTCTTCTCCATTTTTATCGATATACTGTATTTTTTATGTTACAAGCATAGCAACCAAGTTTGCAGGTCCCCACATGGTAAACAATTACTGTAGCCCATGGACATTACATCTAAATAATCGCAAAATAATGAAGTCTTATTTGAGGTTGCACATACATAGATGCATTATTACTCCTGAGGACAAAGATGGTCACCTCGATTTAAATGTAACCATACCTCCAACTGAAACGTAAGAATGACTTCAAGAAGGATTATAAGGATTTCTGGGATAGGTCCCCCAGATGACCTATAATTCTACCACCTACAAAACTTGCAAACCTACCTGTCTGTTGCTTTTACTACCATGTTAACTACTCATGTTATGCTTTGAAGGATGTGAAGTCCTCAAAGGTAGCAATACATATGTGGCAGACATCATTGAACTTCAATCCTATTAACAGTTTTTTTTTGTTCAATGTGTAGCAAACGAGCTTGCAGCCCACCTGATGTTAAGTGGTCACTGCAGCACATGGACCTTAACTTTAACCTCAAACTAAACTCAAGTTCTGTCTGGGGTTGTACAGAGATGCGTCACTACTCCTGAGCACTAAGATGGCCTTGCTGTAAGTATGTCCGGCAACTGCACAGTTGATGCACATGCATAGGTCCATGAGTGGCAGTGATTGTGTACTATTGCTCATATTTATAAAGAAGTAATTACTTGTTGCCTTGTACTTTATTAATAAAGTCATCACTTGATAAAGTTGTCAATGACTTTATTTGATTGATTGAATGGGAAAGTTGCTTGATTGCTTTCTAACTTATGACAGTGTTAACTTCAAGCAATTGCTGAACTCTAAAATAAAATGGTTCCTTAAGTAGTAATTTTACTTTAGCACAACTTTTATTTCTTTATAAATAATGAGAATAAACATTGTACACAGATATATAGACTGCCCGCTGGCTGGCATGGTCAGTGGGCAGATTATGCTAACTATACTAAGTTTTATCAATTTATCATGTTTTAAAAATGACAGGACAATCAATGAAAAAAAGTACCGACATTTTTTTTATTAATTGTATTCCAGATTAGAGAAACCTCACATGTCCCTAGTAGTTTGGAAGCCCAGAGAGAACATATTAGAGAAAATCAAGGAATCAGATGAAAAGGATAAACCCCACTTACCAGAAGAAGAGTGTAAAAAGAGGAATGGCGTTCTTGTGCCCGATCTCACCGGGATGGATGTTGAAATGTGACTATCTAGTGTGAAAGTAAGTTATTGTAAATTATATACTTAATAAGTTGTACAATATGATAAGTGTAGAAGTGAAACTTTGACTCTTTATTGTTACATTGCACTAAACAGTAACATTGTATTTCAATTAGTTTACAGATTAGAAGGCTTAAATAATCCATTGTTTCTCAAAGGGATATGCCCCCCCCCTCCCTCCCTTGTCCCCCAAGACGCATGATAATTCTAGGGGGAGAGGGAGTGGAGTGTTAGACATAACACAATAAATATCAGTAACGTGTGTAAACACAGCAGTGTGTTAAATTAATTGTAATATAACAATTTTTAAAGATATTGCTAGATTATTTTTCTGGTTTAGTTAGATTCTACTTGATTTGATAATAATTATTTTAGTCAACTTACTGGTTCTGACTATACTTTAGGTTATTGTGATATTAAGATGACACAGCTCCCTTCAGAAGTTTATCTTAAGAAGAATAATCTAGTGAGTGAGCTACATTTAATGCCGCATCTATCAAAGTTGTTTACAAACATTTTTATCTCTTTAGGGGGTAACAATAGTAGGCTTAACACTCCATGATATAGTCTAATGGATACAAAGGACGAAGTACATAAATACCTAACAAAATA
>DWKL01003724.1:0-11234 GCA_018249415.1 Phareas burnsi
AACTTTTTTAACAATAATAAAAACAGCAACAAAAATTATTTCAGTAAGAAACCTAAAGTATGAAGAATAATTTACAGATAAAACGGTAACCGTAGATTATCCACAAAACTATAGGGACGTGAGGTAAATCTTCACGAAAACTATTCCTGAAATGCTGGAGATAATTTCTCAAATGCTCCCCCATTCGCCCGCGCTCATATCTTGGAACCCGCAGGCGCCGTCGGAAGTCACCCTCGCTCCGTGCCCAGAAACCCGATTTATCCGAAGATCAAATTCAATTGTGTCAAACGAGAAATTGACTAAAAATTCTACTGTCGACGCGGCCGCTATTACATTTTTATGGATTTGAATCTTCTGAGACTTTGACGATATCACAGATCGTAATAATCTTCCAACTTTCCTCTTTTATTGCCCAGGTTTTTACTATAAATTTGCAGAACGTTAGAAGAATTCCGGGTCTTTTCTTGCAGCTTTTAGAGTGATCTTTTGCATCCGACTCTTTAGTTAGACAACCATTGTATAAGGCTTTTAATTGTTGTAGTACTTGTATACATTATTTATCATTGCCTACACATCCTAATTTTGGAAGAAAATAGATTAATTTTCATTAAAGCACAGATGAAATGACATAATTGAAAGTTTTTAGACTGTTTCACATCAGACAAACACATATACGAACATATAATTCTAATTTATTAAACAGAAAATTTAATCGTAGTAACAAAAACATCTACGTCTTGATAATACAATTATCTTTTTGCACTCAAAATGTCACCAGGAGATTGTTTCACTTTTAAAACTATAATTGTTACAGTTTTGAGTAGTAATATAAAACACTAATAGAAACGCGAGCGTATTAACAAATAGAAATGGATCAATGAAATCAATCAATAATTTAACAGCACTTTCAGTGAGCACAAATATTCTTTGTTGTATTTACTTCTGTACTTATACGAAACAATATTCGCCATTTTTTTTTCTTGCTACGTAAGTCATGACCAAAATTAAACAAATTACTATTTTTATACATACAATTTTTCATGCTTATTTACCAAATACCCAATACGGAGTTGGTGTAACTGCACCAATGTGAAGGTAATGATAGCTGCCAGAGTAATGACAAGCGGGTTACCGTGCCCGAACTAAGTTAAAAGAAAGTTATCGCGTTAACAGCCTTGTTGTAATAATTATTGGTTGCCAATGCTGTGGACTGTATTCAATTAGTTCTATTATTAAAGAACCAATTTTTATTATAGAACTATTGAACTATTATTGATTATTACAGAAATTGGACACAAATTTCGAATAATTAAAATCTGAATTTAAACAAAGTAATTAATATATGTGCATTCAACATTCTTACCCGCACTTGGACGGCGTGGTGGAATATGGCTTAAACTCTTCTCTTTGTAAGAGAAGACCAATATCTAGCAGTAGGGCAGTATGAGTTAGTGACGAATTATACATTCAGTTTCAACGACCGTTGATCTATAGGCAATAATATATCGGCTAACTCGAGTCATGCCGACATAAAATATATTTCCTATACAAGTGATTTGTAGGTACTGGGAAGCAATCTTATAAAAGGAAACAACGAAAACAAGACTCCAAGCGTGGTTTTTAACGAAATGAGCCTGTTTGAAGCTACTTAAGCTCACAAAGTAGAGAAAAGGTAGCCTGCGGGTATACTGGGCGACATAAAGATGAATTACAACCGGCCACTGTCCGCTCCGAGCGGTTTCCCCGACCCGAAAACCTATTGCTTTTCAATTTACGATTCTATTATCAAAGCGCTACGATTCTTTTTACTTCGATCGGTGCAGATATTGGATTCCAAAATTTGACAAAATATTTGTTCAAACATTTTTATCGCTGCCGATATCGTTGTTTGCTCAATGCTCGGAATTATATTAGATTTGATGTTGAACAAAGTCGTCGTTCGACCGCCGGCTGAATTGACAATGTTTATGGATAATTCTCCCTCTGTGTCCTGGTGGTGGATCAAGGAATGTTTATTTTGGACTACCCGATTTCAAATAATGCTTTCCTTTCTACGTAAGACATAACCGAAAATAAACAAATTATTATTTTGATACATAAAGTTATTCATGTTCATTTACGAAGTACACAATGCTATGTTGGTTTACTTATACCATTGTGAAGGTAATACTAGCCAGAGCCGTGACAAATGGGCTCCCGTATCCAAACTAATTTAAAAAGAATTATCGCGTTGCCAATAGCTTTGTTCTAATCATGGCCAATGTTGTGTTGTACTCAACGCTCCTTTACCATTTTTAGTCCAATCTAAGGGTTGAGTTTATGCGATTTATTTGAATAGTAAGCATTTACAAAATTGGCAAAAGCATCACCACACACCTGGCCAGCAATATCAATCTTGCAAGGTCTGATAAATGGGTGAATGGAATAGTATTGAGTACTTTCTTAAATATATAATTAGCAAATTGGCCGTTTGGCAAGAATATCGCACCTATATACAAAGTATCGTTAATTCCGAAAGCGACGCCGCTGCTTGTCCCGTCGTAGAGTCAATATCAACAACACTTCGATAGCATGTCTATTCGCCGGAAAAAATATTTCCTTTAAGTTATTTCCTTCTTGCTAAACTTTTGTGCTCATATTTCGTAAACCTGAGATTGCCGATAAATTGTAGGTAGTCTTATTAGATATAGATAATTATAATTTGCTTCTAAAATCTTATTAAATATTTTCTGGGGTTGTGTGTTGCGTGAATATTTTGTTTATTCATTTTTTACATAAAAAGAAACCAGATTAGTTTATTGTCTGTAATTTATATAGAAATAAGTTGTAAGTAAATCGAAACAACAAACTGTAGAAACTCCAGAGTCGTTATCTCTCTCTCGCCCAGCGAGATTCCAATCTCGGCGCCTCTTCGATTGCACCTTAATTTGCCGAGAATTAGATTTCCTTTCAAGCTATTGCCACGTTGTTGAAACTTCTGCAACTCGCCCGGGATTCAATATTGTACAATTTGATTGTTTGACTTTTATAAATCAAAATTTATTTGCTTTTTTATTAAGGCTTCTCTACAACCGATAATATAGTTAACTTAATGTTGACGTCTTCCATTCATTATTGCTTAAATATTAAAAAATAATTCATAATATAATATGATAATAACAATATATAATATAATACAAAATACATATACAAGTTTATCTTAAATCATTTCTTATACATTTTAAAATGGTTTTGCTATAGAACCTGACATCAAATCGAGTCCGATTTTATTCCTTCTCACAAATGTTTCATATTATAAATTTAATGATTTTTAATTCCTACCTGCGAACTTTTCCTTTCACGAGCTTTTAGGGGTTATTGAAACCTCTCGAAGAGGAGGGCCCTCGAATTCATACCGGGAGCCTTTTCAATTTTTTCTTTGTAAAAGATATGAATATTTTGAAGGGTTATAATGCGATTAGAATGAAAATCTGAAACCTTGTAATAAGAAGCGTGACTAAGGGCAATTCCGACCGATCTCGTAATATCGCGTTCTAAGGGAACATCCCGCGATGAGGCCAGAAGCTATAAGACGCTGCGCCAAGATTGGACCACGATGGGAAGCAAGATTAAAACCCTGCAACGAGGCTAATACTAGTCGAATTAATTAGAAGGATTCGTAGCGATTGGAAAAGTTGATCAAGAAAATATATTGATGCTTGAAACATGCTTAAATGTGACCGTCAGATGTTGAACAGTTAAATTAAATTAAATTCTAGCGTAATATTAATCGTATGATAAAAATCGAAGTGTTATCTTAATTACGTCATAGTTAATTTCATTGCTATATTAATACTTTAAACGCTATGTTCTTTAAAATTAACAAGTATTTATTACTTGATGGAGTGGGCCGTGTGGTGCGATAGCAAATTATTTATTGTTTTTACTTATTTGTATATTTTTATATGAAATATCGGTGTTTTTTATTATTATTACATTCATGTGGCACAATTTTACTGAAGGTGGTAAAACTATAATTCGTCCATGGAAGTATCTCCGCTGCCTTCATAATCCGCCGTGAAGCAGTTATTATGTTTCGGGTGGAAAGGTGAGGTTGCCACGCACACGTACAGCGCGGCTACCATCTTAGTCCTCAAGAGTAGTAACGCATCTACATATGACCTCAGATAGAACTAAAATTTTGTTTGAAGTTAGATAAGGGTGTCCATATGGTGCAATTACCACTTAACATCCAGTAGCCTGTACGCTCGTTGGCTACTTTTCGAGGATATATTTTTTTAAATTACTGTTTAGTTTATGAAAAACAATAAAATTCTATTCCAGTTCAAGAACATTGTTATTCATACAAGAAAAATACATACAATAAAGAAGTTGTACTGTAGATACGGCGTTCTGCGAATCGAGTTTAATTCCGCTAACTGCTCCTTGAGCACAACAAAACAGAATACAATTAGCAAAAAGGTAAACTTTCTGTGGAGAGCGGGCTCCAGTTGAGCGATCTCTCCGGAATCGGGACTCGAAATCGGACAACTCTTTCGAAAAACCGTTACGCACGTCACGGGCCACGTAATTCACATTATTTTCGACGTTTAAACTTTCATTCGCAGCGTCAGCCGCAGCGCTCCCCCCCCCACAGAGAGGTAGGTGGGGGACAGATGATATATAGACGGTTGTTCTCACTACGGCGCGTTTTTATTGCCGCTATGTGTAAGGCTTGTAAAAAAATTACTTGAGACTTACTTTTTTATTTGGGAGCGCTCCGAGACGAGGTGACGATAATTTTTTATACGCCTCCCTCAAATTGCGGGGGAACGTCTCTATTTGCCGGCGTAATTGTGGAAAGGCGGGGCGATGGGGGATGTAGCGGTTGATCTGCGAGGTTGTTACCTGAACTCGATGAGCTGTTTCCGCTTTGTTTGTCTCTCGGCGAACGTTTTAAATTCCTCTTTATCAGCACTCATCGGCAAATCTTCCGCCGGAACTGCTGATAAACTTTTACGGGGGCCTTTAAAAATGATACTGGTTGGGCGGATTTTTTAAGCACAAAACAGACTCATTTGCTACATGAGAATACAGTACACCTCGTGGTATGTGGGTACTGCTGCTTATTGTCATTTGTAATCGACCCCAAACAAGACTGATATCCTATTTGAGGTCGTACGTAGCTGCGTTACTACTCCTGATGACTAAGATGGTCATCTCAATTGTAAATGTACCCGCCAACCACCCGTCTCCAACCGAAACAAGAATTGCTTCACTGCGGATTATGAGGACGGTGTACATCCGGCGAGCACCTCCTGAATCGAACTATAGGTCTATCGGCTATTAAACGGAGGACTGAATATTCGTTTGCTATAAAAATACGTTATATCATTATTGGGATATAATTTACAAGCCCGTTTGACATGACAGCGGATTAAGTTACATTCCCGATCGCTGTCATAGCGTCCGTGTTATGTCTCAGCGTTCGAACAGCTGTACGTGTGACGTCACTTAATCCGCCCATTGATTTACGTCGGGTGAGCCCACTGATGGGTATTACACGTTTCAATAACAATCAACTTTCTTAAAACCACACACGTCCTCGAAATCTGGGTATCAAATTTTTCTATGCATTAATTCAAAACTACCCTACTAAACATTGTATGAGATTTTACTTAATTATGTCGATATATAATTATGCAAATATATAGGCATAACCCCGCGGCTTGCGTAGATCGTAACCGACCTACAATATTAAGCAGCGTCGACCGCGGTCGGGAGGTGGAGGAGTGACCGCCATTGGGTAAATTCATATGCGACAGCATAACGTGCTTCGGTGCGCACGTTATGCTGTCAGTCACGGATTGTTAAATGTTGCCGGATACATTGTGAGCGGTTAGCCATCTTATCTCCACTGGGCTAGCTGTGGGGAGAGACCTCTGTCCACCAGTGGAACATAAGAAGGATAGCGTCATGTAGGTATAAATATGTAAGTTGCATAAATAAGTAATTTCTTATTTATAAAAATTAGGAAATTAATTTGTAGTGCAAGATAGTACAGTGTGCGACAAGCCAAAGCGAAATGATCTGTTTTCAAAACGTCATAGATAGCCATGCGGTACCCAATCAAATATATAATCAAAGATATTACCACACTTTTCAATCGGAAACCTGCTACGCTAACTGCCTTTCAGAACTTGCCTTTACCGCACAAATTGTTACATAGAAGCTACGACCAATTGTTACGTAGAAGGTACGGAAGGCACGACATCTGTATGTTGTGTCATTTCGTGTTTAGCATGGCTTAGACTTGAGGTGTGTCACGGCTGAGCTCCATCCCCACCCTACGTCTCTTCTACTTGGTCTGTCCTTAAACCGAGACAGATTTCCGCTCTGAATTAACAGATTTAGTAACTTCTAACGCTAGCTGTTTTGTATTTTCGAACATGATAACGTACCCGCTGGCTCCCCCAACTATCGAACGCATACATTTAGCGCAATTTTCGCGAAATTATAACATAATATGAACGAGCTAGATACGAATAATTTACCGTAACCTACCTAATTAGGCCAACACATGTACAAGGGAACGCGATGTGTAGTAGGTATGTAATTACGGCGATGTGGCGCGTTTAATCAACTCGCGCTAACAAGGCGGGCCGGGGGGCTGCTCGCTGCGGGCTGGCCCACGAGCAAGCGCGCCTATCGTCTACATCTACAATAACATCTTCTGATACAACTGATGTCTTTAAATTAGCGAAATTCTAACGGTTGTACTCAACACTTATAAACTAGACCCAAAAATTCGAAATCCAACTCAAGTTTTCATTACGTGACGGGTACTCACAATATCCGAACAAAACGTTATAAATCTCTTAGCTAACGTTAAAAGTCTTGGCTAACTTCTTAAAACGAACCCATTTTAATACGTAACAATCAAGCGACATAGCTTAATTCTATCCCAATAAAATTCATAAATAAACTTTATAATCTAACAACATAGTCGTTACTGCAGAAATTGTTGCGAGAGCGGAGTTGCTCTCGAAAACTCATATTACCTAAATTGATATCACTATCGCCCGAACGCTATTTATGTCCCACTGCTGGACACGAGTTTCTCCTCATAACTCGGGAAGACCTAGAGCATACTCCACTACACTGCTCCAATGCGGATTAGTGGAGATACGGGTTAGTAGCCAACCCGTCTCGAATGTTTTCAAGCAGCCTACAAGTCCTCCGACAAGGTTTAACCGAGACCGACGGCTTTACATACCCCTGAAGCAAGGAAGCGCGCATGAAATTTAGCCATTAGCGGTCAACTATCCAAGTTCCGATCGCGCCCGACGTTGCTTAACTTCGGTCATCGGTTACGATCTACGCAAGCCACGGAGCTATGCACGCTAAATTGATATATCTCCCACTTAAGTTCAAGTGGATATAACGTTCTACTTCACTCAACGCAAAGGTTAATAACACACTTAACTTGCAAAATATTTCACCAAACTTATAATAAAGCATCTCTCGGAATTCCGCGGATCCGCCGTCGAAGAGTTCAACAATAGAGCCGGCAATATACATAAATACTGGTTAATTTTCCTCGCTCGAAGCCTCCGCTCTTTATTCATACTTGCTAATGTAATTTTAGAGCGCCGTAATAAGACAGGCCTAGCCGTAATCTAGCTTGACGCGATATTTTCATTTAAAGTCCTCTTTAATGATAGGACTCGAACTGTACTGTAACTTGAGGACCGTAAAGCGGCCCCGTGTCACGGAGCGCTTATTTTTTTATATTTCATTACTTTATTAAGCTTATTATTTGCGAAAAATATACAAAGACTGGTAACTATTGTGTTTTGTACTCACTTGTAGGTCGAAAACTTTAGATTTCAATTATTTTTTTAACAAAGATCTAACTATTTTGTTTTATACTCACTTGTGGACCGAAAATTTTAGATTTCGATTTATTTTTGTATAAAAGACTAAACTACCCCCGGAAAGATGTCGCCGCGTGAAAACAATCACAAAACTCAGTTTAACTGACTTGTCGAGCATATGACCGACTACACTTTAGGGATATCGAGCTGTACCTTTAGTTTTAATTTTCCGATCTTGTTTAAACTTATATATTTAACACAGTCAGACTGTATCCTTTTAAAGTGCAAAATATCTATTCAAACAGATTAAGTAGTTTTGGCGCGATTTGCGAACAAACATATAAAGGGCCAAATACCGCTTTTTATTCTATGTAGACGATAACAGCTTCCAAAAAGGTACTTTATTAAATGTGTATTTCTTCTTTCTTTTTTTTTTTTTTTATTATCTAAACCACCACTAGTTTCATTCTAAGTCTTAAACCCTTGTCATACCGTAACGAGTTTACGTGCCTGTCTGGTACATAATGAGCACAACCCTGTTTATGTCCCACTGCTGGACATGGGCCTGTTCACAGGGCCTCCGGCAAGGTTTTACTACAGCTATTCAATGATAACAACCTGGACCGACAGGTTAAAGCGCCCTCCGAAGCACGGAAGTACACATGAAGTTTAGCCACTAGGGGTCACCCATCCGATCGCGCCTGACGTTACTTAAGTTTGGTGACAACGAAAAATGTGATTTTTTATAATTATATAATAATGAATAAATAAACCAGGCGATCGATCGATTTGACTATATTCACTCGGCAGTGTGGCCGAGGAGAACTGTGGAAAAATTTAGAAGAAGAAGTACGGAAAACCAGCTAAGTATAATTGTCTTATTGCTACATTTAAGTAAATGTTTATATAAATATAAAAATGTGTGTATAGAATATGTTCTGAACTGTAATTAGTTCTCGAAGGTGTGACAAACGACGCGTTGGTTAAAAAAAGTTACACGAAACATCGTCATATTTAATAATAATAATATTTTTTGGGTTATAAGGAGCTCAAAAATTATTCAGATATCAAATTATACAAAACACTGATTACCTTGGCTCCCTTGAAACTCCGCTCTTTATTCATACTTGCTAATGTAATTTCACAGGGCATAATAAGACAGGCCTAGCCGTGATCTAGCCTGACGCGATGTTTTCATTTAAATTTGTATGGCTGAGGGTAAGAAATGTCAATCCAAAAATAGTTATACGTTTAAAATTTAAACTTAGTAGATCTGTTTCCATCTTATTACAGTAGTGTTAAACAATTTCGTATGACTTAAGGTGTAATAGGCGTAGGGTAAGCGTGTAGTAAGGGAGGGGCACGACGAGACGTTCCGAATAAGTCCTCAGGGTTAGTTACGCACCTGTGACCGCCCTCCGGCTGGTTTCCGATCGATCCGATTTGAGGTTGATCGGTTACAAATGTCCAGGGGCGATAGTGACCAATTGCCATCAGGAAGACTGCATGCTCGGTTGCTATTGTTAGCTATGTTTTCATCCTATAAAAATGCTTTAACATAATATATAGGGTTTTGGGATTTGGAGTTTCGGCCACATTTTCTCAGTGGTTCCGAGATAACCAGTCGTATCTATTTGACGTCTTGCACTACAAGTTTGTACGAACACTGTGTGCTACTAGAGGTGCACATAGGCCAGCCACAACCGCCCTTTTAGAGCTGAAGCATTGGAGTTCACCGACCTGATATGGTGACCTCGTACCACAATACCTGATTCTATAGTGGTTTAAATGTCTTCTAAACAATTAATAACGTTTTGCTTTGGATCTGGGTGTTTTTGTTCTTGTCTTTGTGTGTCCATAGCATCAACGACACAGATAATCCAGTGCCGCTATTAGAGTAGAAATAGTCGATTAATAAAGTCAATATATATTGAGACCACAACCTGTATTTCTATTTTATTAATTTGTGTAGATTATGAAGCCTGTAACCATCCTTCGGGTTAACATAATATGAATAATTAACTAATATTAGCAAAATTGGGGTCGAGTGTAGTTAATTGCGGATTCCGCAGCCTATAATAGGACAAACGGCATGCACCAATTAGGCATATTCGCAAAATTAGTTACGATTTTAGCATTTCAGCGAATCAATTGCTTGCTCTTTAACTGGGCAGTTTAACTTTATACATAATTAGCTATATCCTGCGACTTTGCCTACGTAATTATTGGGGGCGAGAAATGATCGTACGTAACCCGTGTCATATATAATATAATAATGAAAAATAATAGTTTAGTTGTAATAAAATAACTTAACATTTATGTCGAATGTATAGAAGGACAATCTCCGAACATATTAAGTACTTTTTTATGATTGAAAAATATCTAACGAGCATACAAGCTATTAAGTGGTCACTGCAGCCCGTACAATTCCATATGTAACTTCAAACACAACTGAAGTCCAGTCTGAGATCGTACGTATATGCCCCACTGCTCCTGGGGACTAAGATGGTGACCTCCCGTGTAAGTACACCCGACAATCACAACTTTCCAACCAAAACACAAGTATTACTTCAGGTCAAATTGTGAGGGCGATGTTGGTACCTCCCCAGTCAAACTATAGTTAAAAGCCAGAAGAAAATGAAATTCTCCCCCGGTCATTACTTAACCTTAGGAACATATCGTGGTTCGCCGCCGCGTCCGCTCCGCGACACCCGTGACTACCTATTGAACCTCGTCGCCGCTATCTTTTCATAAAAAATATGTAACAAATGCATTAGTTGAATTAGACCAGAATCACAATTCTTTATAATGAACAAGAGTCTCACCTGGAACTACCCAACGGCAAGTAACAGTTTTCTATAGTATCAGAAAGATTAAATAAGAAAGAAACTATCGAAGTTTTGCCTTATTACAATATTCCAGTGAAGAATACTTATGTGAAATGTTCCAATTTAATTCTCAAGTGAAGCAGCGCAATTGAAATCGATCCCGTAAAGGATTTTTTTTAATATGAGAACAGTAGCAAACGAGCATGCAATGTTAAATGGTCTCTGTAGCCCATAGACGCCTGTACCTCAAGCGGGCCTAAAATTCTGTATGAAGTCGTACGCAGAGATGTTGTTCCTCCTCAAAATTAAAGCGATCGCCTCTTTTGTACATGTATCCCGCAACCACACCTCTCAAACCGAATAAAAATTTATAGTAGCTAACAAGCGTACAAGCCACCTAATTTTTAAAAGTTACTGCAGCTCATCGACACCCACATCTAACCTCAAACAAAACTGAAGTTCTATCTGTGGTCAACGATAAATTGTTTTAAGCTTTCACGATTTGTATTCATATTTTTATACTGTAAACGGGACTTAATCGCGTAATATT
>DWKL01003725.1:0-11233 GCA_018249415.1 Phareas burnsi
TGTCGAGGTGTGGTTGCCGGGTACACTTACAGTGTGGCGACTATCTCGATCCTCGGGAACATCTAAGTACAATATCAGATAGAACTTTAGTTCTGTTTAAATTTAGATGTGTTCGTGGGCTGCAGTGACCACTTAACCTTGGATAGTCTGTATGCCCATTTTCTACTCTTCTCACATAAAAAGATCTACCTGGACCGAACCTGGAACCCTCTGAATGACCACTGACCTACGGAGATCGTCAAATTAGTCCCTAATATCCATGGATTTTAAAATTTATGGGTGTATTATTACAGCCAATTGCTTTTGAAGTTTTATACGTTAGGTATGTGAAGTATTATAAAGATTCTCACAGGAGGAAGAGCTAGTTTCCTTTCTATATGAGCTGTTGGCCTTTAGATGTCAACGCGGGTTCATGGGCGCTACCATTTACGGCGGTCGTCTGCCTACGAAATAACTATAAAAAGTAATTCCTCGCAACGGATATTTAGCAGGCTTTGTGAATCTTTAACTACTGTGCCTTTCAAAATAACAATTGCCTTGTTCATCCGTCTTGTAATTTGTTTTATTATTAGCTAAATAACAAACCGCTCATAGCTTTGTGGTAATTGCAAATTGCAAGCGATATGTCAAGTGTAATAAACTTCAAGTCAGTCTGAGCTTCTTTATAACAAAATGTAGCAAAAGAAGTATACAGTTCATATGATTGATCTAAGTGGTGACTACCACCCACGGACATCTGAAATCAACACCAATATTTTTTAACAATAATCATATGTTTGGGGCATACTCTACCATGTTGCAACAATGCGAAATGGTGATGATACGGGTTACTTGCCAACTCGTGTCAGATGATTAAAAACCTTCCACAAAACCTTTCACATGGTTTAACGACTGCTATCCAATGTTAACAACTGGGATATGCAGTTTAACGTGCCTTCCAACGCACGGAAGCACGCATGAAATTTAGCCACCAGCAAACACCCGCCAACAGGCGTGGTCGGACCACACTCGACGTTGCTTAACTTTGTATATCTGTTACAATTTAAATAAGTCTCGGGGCTTAGTGTTCTTTAGTCACCTAATAATATAGCGCAGTATACGTTCTACGTTCGTCGTTATACGAGAACAAAAGACTTCAACGCGCTTTATCCATGATCATTAATTCTGTTTAAAATTGATGGAATTTTAATAATATATAGAACATACGTACTGTCCAAAATAAAATATTCATTTATTTTAATACTAAATCACTTAATAATTGGGATTTAATTAATTGATTTTGTAGCGACAATGCACATATATAAACCGTCCCTATCTGCAACTAAAAGAGCATTTGACACCAAAGCCAACGAATACGATTTGATTGATATTTGATGTTACATGAGAATTATATCGTTTTTTTATGTGGAAAATAACCTTTTTTGCTTGATAATATTGCTAAGATAAATAATCCTGACTAATTTTATAACCATGTTAAAGGTACTAGAATATTAATATTGGTGGGTCAATATTCGGACACAAGATATAAACAGATTTAGCGTGCCTGGAAATGGCTCCCACTACTGTAGTGTGTGCTTACTACGTATTTGTTTATATACAATTAACAGACGTACCGTCAACTTCTCCACAATACAAGCGATTACTCACCCGAAGAATAATAGCTTCAACATCAGTGTGTACATTTTCTGCTTAAGTTACATAAAAAACTAATGAAATGATACTAAAACTCGATTTCCTTTGCAGCATCATCCAGCTCACCGCGCGTGGTGTGTTACTACACCAATTGGTCGGTGTACCGGCCTGGCACGGCGAGGTTCAACCCTCAGAATATCAACCCCTATCTATGCACCCACCTCGTGTACGCCTTCGGAGGGTTCACCAAGGACAACTCACTCAAGCCCTTCGACAAGTATCAGGATATTGAGAAAGGTATTTTTAAAGTTATTTCAAAATACTCGTATAATTTGGATTTGTAATCTTAAAAAACTGTGGCAGCAATTTAACTGTAAACAGATCCCTTAGGGTCTAGTCCACAGTTAACTTACTGCAGCCTATTATTAATTATAAATAATACTAACTGTTTTAAACACGAAAAGACGAAGCGAACTATCAAATCTCTGCTCGCCAGGCTTGAGCCGATTGCCGAAGTGATGTGACGGCTTTTGTACTTTCTTCGTTTATCACTATGACTTCATATTATTGAAAGCTATTTCATATATTGACCTCCCCGCAATAGTTTTATGTGATTTTTTCCCAATAATCAAAATCTAAAAATATAGACACCAAATAATTTAAGACATCAAGTAACTAAAATATAGACAATATAGTAAAATATAGACAACACGACCGTCGCCGTCATATTTCGCCACGAACCAAATCTTGTTTCGGATGAAGAAGAGTGGCTTCGGATGAAGAATTATTAGTACCAGCGCAGCGTTTATGTATACAGCTAAACAACATTATAACAACTTGCAATGCCTAACAATTATGCACTACGAATATCTAATTAGATACAAAGGTATAATTACTTACAAATAATTAGATATAATTACTTACAAAGATTACAATTATAAATTTATCCGAGTTTCCAAAAGGTAATGAAACGCTAAAGGAAATATACCGTCTGTTGAAAGGATATAACTTTTTGATCGATTAAAAGTAATTAAAATTCAGTAAAACATAGATTACGTACTTTAGTTCGTTTGCTATACGGAATGACAAAAATTTAAGTATGTTTTATCAAAAGCGCGCGCCACCTCGCGGTTTACATAGACAGTAATCGCTCAATCAGTTTTAACAAAGTCGGGAGTGGTCCGATGTTGGCTCGTTAACTGACTACTTAACATCAGGTAGCCGACACGTTCGTTTGTTAATCTTCAAACATAATAAAAATACATATTTGATAACCTGATTCACTGACCAATTATTTACATTTGTTCTCCAGGTGGATATGCTAAGTTCACGGGGCTCAAAACTTACAATAAGAACCTGAAGACGCTGCTGGCCATCGGTGGCTGGAACGAAGGCTCCACTCGCTTCTCCCCCATGGTAGCGTCCCGGGATCGGCGAAAGGAATTTGTCAGAAATGCGATTAAGGTGAGTTTTGTGTGTAAATTCTCATTTTAATTCAGTCTTAAATAATAAATTGAATTTAGTCCTTGATAGTTTTTCATTCATTCATTCATTTCATTTCATCATTACGGAGTTTCGGGAAAGATTCGGGAAAGGCCGGGTAGAGAAATAAATAAGTAATATTATTCCAAGCAGTAGATCAATAGATACCATGGGCAGTGCCCGCCCTGCAACATGTATTGTTCACCCTAGAAAATCAATAATATTAAACAAATACATTATTTTCGTAAGTTCATCTTGAGAACGAAATTCAATATTTTGTAAAATTATTCTATCATTCCTGAAAATACTCACTCGAAAACGTCACGTTTTTAAAGTAGTTATCCAAATGAAAACCTTGCAGTGGCGTTATTTAATTTTATTGGTTGGCTGCCCTCCTTAGGAAATTTCCTTAACTACGGCAATGGTAGGTTCCGTCAATAATTACTTTTTTTATATTATTCTGTAGATATGAAGTTATTTCATACAGAATTCAGACTTCCATCGCTGACAGGATTTTGGATAGATAAGAGATATATATAGTACTTATATATACAATAAATATATATTATGTATACTTAATAATAATAATAATCACTCAGTCCCTCACACACATACATACTCACACTAAACGCTTACTTTTAGCTTATATCTAGTGTTATTAACCTTTCCAAACAATTATTTATCTTAGTGGATAAATAGGACACCCAACACGGGCGTTGTAAACTATGTGTATTAATTTTTTTAGAGTTAATAAAGCATTTTTGATTTTTTTGTTATTTACATGCATTAAAATGTTCTTCCAAACTATCTATTGGCTAATAATCAATACACAGGTGTTGAATAAAATGTCCCTATTCGAGTACTGGTACACGATTGAAGATAACTTCGACGATCACTATCTCTTTCCTATTATTTTGTTTTGCATTGCACATTATTAAAGTAATTACAAATCGATATTCAATTGCCGTTTATTTTGTAACGTTACATGCTATGTCCGCAGTAATCTGTGTGCTTCCTACGTATGGACGTCCCAACACTTTCTCCAATTATTTTATGTTATTATCGATACACGTGTGACTGTGATTATAGCTTGTCTTTCCATTTCTTCTAAATAATGTGAACAAATCATTACATACTAAAAACTCCAGTAAGAAAAGTTACATTCAATTTTTTTGGGTAATATTTTTAACTTTAGTCCTGAGATGATGCTGGTTCAGTAATATTTTAATTTACTTGCTTTTTTCGTTTAACTGATCTAAAAATTCATAGCATACTTTTTTTTATATACTGCAATCTTTTCTAGGGTTTGTAAACTTATTTTAAGTTCTTGGGTGTTCTACAAAATCACCTTTCATCGTTTGGGGTTTGGATGTTCTCTTTTTTCTTTTTTGTATGTTTGAAGAGTAGCAAACAAGCATGCAGGTCAGCTGATGTAAAATTATCGCTGCAACCCGTGGATCCCCACATCTAGCCTCAAACAAAACTTAAGTTTAGATGCGTCACTACTCCTGAGAACTAAGATGTTCTCCTCGGTGTAACTATATCTGGCAACCGCAGCACTTCAACTGAAACACAAGAATTACTGCACTTCACTGCAGGTTATGCAGGCGGCGATGCCTCCTCGTTAAATTAGGATAACCGCCTCTTATTGATATTTTTTGATTTAAGAAGAGTGCAAGCCACTTGTTATTTGGTCATTGCAACCCATGAGCACCCATATTTAACCTCAAATAGAACTGAAGTCCTATTTGAAGTCGCATTTCGATGCGTACTGCTCCTGAGGTCTAAGATGGTTTCATTATAAGCAAACCCGGTAACGACAACTCTCTAATCGAAATACCAGAATTTCTTCACTGCACATAGTGGGGATGAAGGTGGTGCCCTCCTGGTCGAACTAGTACAGCTCTACCACCTATTAAATAAAGGAAATATGGCTGTGGTACCATCACAGGCAAATCACGAAAAGTTCTAGCACATTCAATTTAATATTTATCTCTTTCGCTTTTCGTCGTTCAACAGTTCCTCAGACAGAACCACTTCGACGGCCTCGACCTGGATTGGGAGTACCCAGCGTTCAGGGACGGCGGCAAACCCAAGGACCGGGAGAACTACGCGAAGTTGGTAAAGGAGCTGCGTGAGGAGTTCGAGCGGGAGTCGGAGAAGACCGGCAAGCCCAGGCTGTTGCTCACAATGGCAGTGCCTGCCGGCATCGAGTACATACAGAAGGGATTTGACGTGGAGACACTGAACCGGTAAGTTGATGAGTAGCAAACGACCTTATGTTAAGTCACTGCAACCCATACACACCAACATCTAAGCTTAAACAAGACTGGTATCTCATATGAGGGAGTTTAAAGATGCTTTCCTAATCCGGTCTAAGATGTTTTTTTTTCTAATTATGCTTATGATTCCCAGTGCTATTTATTAATATATATACAATGTACAATTGGCAGTCCACATCGACTCCGTGTGCTTCACATTGGGGTCGTCCGAATGCTCCGCTGCACGGCGATTTGATACCGCACGAGCGGAACATCGGGCCCCGTGTACATGTCAGAATGTCAAAAATGTCTCTTATATGTCGACACATAGCATGTAAGACCAATCGTGTTTCATAAAGGAAAAATTTGATGTTCCCCATAACTGTACCTGAAAGATCATGAAGGTGCAACCAGACAGAGTTGGGGGGGGGGGGGGAGCACTAAAATGGTCACCTCGCTATAAGTGTACCTGACAACCACAGCACTCTAACCGAAACAAGAATTGCTTCACAGCGGACCACTGCCATCCGGGGAGTTACAAACCTCCCCGAAAGCTTTATTATTGTTATTATCTTACATTCAATTATATTGATATTAATTTGTTATTCAATTACATTGATATTAATTTGTTACAGTAAACATAGCAGTAAAAATTTAAAATTCGAATTCAGGGCACGATAAACGACACATTTAGAATACATTTAACACGATTTAGGAGACCTTTACACTCAAGATCACCAGTATTTGACACTCAGAATTGCTTCAAGGGGTAAACAAATCTACTCCTACCTATGTCAAGCATATGCTTGCGAAATTACGCATGCCCGCTAGAAGCGTCACATTCGTTACCTAATTTCCTAATTCAATGTCATATTGCCTAAGACAATCGAATGGTGCAAAGCATAAGCGACGAGTGGACAGATTTATTACATTAAAAAAATGTTGCTCTGTACCAATGTGTATGCATACTAAGTTAGTAATAGTAATTATTTTGATTTTGATTTTTTTTGTCTAACTCACTTTTACAAGCAATTTCATGTGTTAAAATTCAATTTAGCAACAAACACAGTGATAATAATAACTTAGAATATTTGTATTAATTAGTTATATATGAAACGGGTTTATATATAAAATCAAAAACATTTTAATTTAACAACAGAAAAAACCCACCATCCTTAAACGGGTTTTATTTCTGTTAATGTTTCAACATTTACCAAGTCTTTGCCTTGCGTTTGTAACTTCAACTTTTTTAAATTATTTTTTTTTAAGTTTATTAAATATTCCATAACTGCACAAAACTAAAGTCCCACCTTGAACAAATTTAAAAACATAAAGTGTAATTGTTTAGTTACTTGTAAACACGCTCAAAGTCTTTACCTTGCGCCTATAAATTAACACGAGGGGTCGTGCGCGTCGTAGGAATGTTGCACGAAATCGAAACCGGAATGCTAATATCTCGTTTGCTGTTCATACTCTTAAGTGGTAGCTAATATTGACACCCACTTAGTTAACGTCCTTATACTTTTCCATTTTAATGAGCCTTACGGCGTTACGGTAGCATACTAAATCCAATATATATATACATACATATATATATACACACACCCATATATATATATATATATATATGTCCGCCTATCGACATTTGCAACTCTAGAGCAATCGCCGGCTTTGAAGTAGAGGTCCTTATGCCCCTTTTTGAAGAACCCCATCTCATAACGTCTTGGAATACTTCAGGAGAAAAGTCGTTCCCCGTATTGCACAGACGCGGAAAAATAGCATCAACTTATTGCTAAACGCAGGTTTCCTCTCATAGTTTATCAGGTTAGGACATACTTCACACAGTTTTGAGAATTTTACGGAAAACTCAGTACTTAGTTTTCCTTGTATGATTTTCTTTATAGCTAAAGCCAATGATAGTTAACTTCAGATACACACTTCACTTCGTTGAAGTTGAGGTGACGTGTGCGCGGAATGAATCCAAGACCCTGAGGCATAGGAAGCAACATTAGAAAACATAAATAACTGATCGTATTCCGAGGTATGTTTAGTCTATCCTGGATTTGATTTTAACCCTTCTCATACTGAGACCAGAAACGAAGCGATGAACGCGGATAATGATGATGTTCAACAAATATGGTCTCTATGTGTGTCAGTACGCGTAACAAATGTACATTACGAGTAAACACATTACGTATAAGAGCATGCTCGCCGTAGATTTACCTAAACCGTAGGTTTCGCCATGCATGCATACGTTACGTGATCCGGGCTATCATAAGCTTTAGCCCGCTGATTGCAGTGTCGTAACGTCGATTTGGTTCCGAGACAATAGCCGTGGTCCGCTGCATACACAATGGCGAAGGGATCCCGTGTAGGGTGGCAATGCACGTTGCAATATCGCCTGAAGGTTGTTTCGTTAGCGATCCTGATTGCTCAAGGTTAATGTTTGGTAACTTGTTGCGTGGCCGAGACGCTGCATAGAATAGTTACATCTTCAATTATAATTTATTACACACTGCATAGCTATGGCGGATTTACCAGCAGATTGACTAGGCTTGAGCTTAGAGTGGCAGATTTTAGTGCGGCAAATTTAAGAATCGAGTTCCTTTAGAGAAATATACCCAAAATTACAATAATTATAGAAAATACTCAAAAATCTATTTCTTGTTTTATTGAAGTGTAATAATTTTATAAGAGATACCTACGATTCGATTGTGATGTTATGTGTGACGGTAGTAGATCCCAGCAGTTGGCGGAAAATTTTTTCATAATTTTTTACCCTCAATTGTCTATACAGTCAAGTTTGCAATTTTTGGCGCTTATGTTTTAATAGCGCTTTCTTTTGGCTGTAACAGTATATGACACATTTACTATCTTTTTATGTATTTTAGAAGAGCAGCAAACTAAAAAAATAATCACGTACTTCCAACCTCAAACAGGATCGAGGAGGAAACAATATTTACCTGGTAATGATATCAGATATGAATTCGGACGCAGACGTGTCACTACTCCTAAAAACAAAGATGGCCGCCTCGCTTGTAAGGGCAGCCGTCAACCACACCTCTCCAATCGAAACAATAATCGCTTCACTGGATTGTGAGGGCTGAGGGTGGTACCTTCCCGAACAGACTTTAGTCCTAATATATTTAATGTCATTTTTCTTTTTCCGCCTTCATTGTCTTTCTAACTGCCCTAAGGTTGACTGACAGGGAATGCTTTTAGCATTAAGTCCACATTTATCCACCTGTACATAATTTTTCTTTTCTGCCTTCGTTGTCTATCTGACTGCCCTAAGGTTGGCTGACAGGGTATACTTTTAGAATTAAGTTCACCTTTGTTCCTGTACAATTATGTATAGTAATCCGGTATTCGATCCGGTAGAATCAAGAGCATAATAAAAAAAATATATATGTATAGTACAAAAAATATATACATAGTAGATACTAAGTTTGGACGTCTGATGTAATGGGCATCAGACGTCCAAACTTAGTATCTTAGCATCAGCTACGCACTAGCCTTGTGGCAATGGGCGACAGTGGTTACTACACCGAATACATAAAACATCAATGCCTGCCTTACAACAGTAGCCATCGTGCTTTTAAATTTGAAAACTTATGTTAACTCTAAAAACTGTACTCATCTTCAATCAGGGTAGATGGTTCATTTCGATTTAAAAAAAAAAAGCTTTTTACACTCATATCACCTCGCTAGGAAACCTTGTGTCATGTTGCCTTAGACACATACAAGACGAGTACACAAACACCCAGACCCAGAACAGACATCTAAATTCATAATTTACGTGTCTATTTGGCCAGGAATCGAACCCGGAACCTTCTGCCTGTATACCTATACATACTATACCTAACCTATATGGTAACCAGCCACGCGGGTCGTCAATAAATACGCTGCAATGACCGTTTCGCGGCGCATGAATCTCATGGAACTTTAAATCACGGAAACCCCATTCAGTTACACCGAAGTTATCATTTTTTCCCGACCGCTCATCACATAACGCTCCAGTTAACCCCGCTCGTTCGTAACCCGGCTATATACGAACACGTTACATGTTGTAACTCGGAAGATTATACGGTTTATTGTTTAGAAAGATTATGTTAAACTACTGTATAATTTAAACTATAAAGAGTTGCGTTGAACAAAATCTTTATCTAAATTAAGTCTGTGACTACGGTTTATTTGAAATGAATTGTCATTAAGTAAACTTTAATTCTACCATAAAATTTGCTTTCTAAGAGCAGTGATAGCCTAGTAGTAAAATTTCGGCCTCTGAAGCAGAGTATCCGGGGTTCAAACCCCGCACGCACCTCTAATTTTTCAAAATTTTGTACGTATTAGAAATTAATTATCACTTGCTTTAACGGTGAAAGAAAACATCGTGAGGAAACCTACACATCTGAGAGTTCTTTGTAAAGTTCATTAATGTGTGTGAAGTCTACCTATTCGCACTTGGCCAGCGTGGTGGACTATGGCCTAGCCCTTCTCATTCTGAGAAGAGACCCGTGCCCAGTAGTGGGGCATTAATGGGTCGATGATGATGATTGCCGTTCTGATTGAAGGTCGTGCGGGTTACTGACCAAATTAGCAGAAGGTTTTAGAAGAAGCTAAGCTGAGAACCATTAGAATAAGCTAAGAAAGCCCTCCGGCACTGTTTAATGACTTTATGGCAACCGAAAAATAAAAGTTCCCATTGAATGAAGTTCCTAAATTTATATGAAACAATCCAACTAAGGTGTTGGTTAATCTGACACATAGTTTTAAATAAGTTAACGCCAATGAGTTATAAGTGGTTACTCTCGCATGAAAGTAAACGAGCAACGAGTCTCCCTAATGGCAAGTGGTTTCTGCCGCCCCCTATGGGCATCTGTAATCAACTAAAAAAGTATTGAAGTCCTACCTGAAGTCGGTTACAGATACGTCGCTACTCCTGTTGACTAAGTTGGAACTATGGTGTAAACATCTCCATTGCCACGCTCTTCGATGTGACGAGAACACCCCAGTGCTTAACACTGCTGTCATAAGACAGAAGCAGGTTTAAAATATTATTAATATATATTTTTAGTCAAAAAAATATAGAAGTAGTTACTACCTGATCACAAATGCGTTACTACTCCTGAGAACTAAATAGGTGCGTCCCGTGTGTCTCTTCCTTACCACACTCTTCGATCTAGAACACAGCGATGTTTAACACGCAGTCATAACAGACACAAGTTTAAAGCATTATTAGATAATATTTAAAAAATATTGACGTAATAATTTTATACAGTATTATTTATTTATGTTTACAATCTTAATACCACATAACTGCACTAAATTAAATTAACTTTTAAAAAAAACTTAGTAATAATTAATCATTCCTTCATTTTGTTCCTTATTATAGTTATTATTTCATCGTTAAAAACAATACAAACGAATCAATTTTCTCCGCTAGTGTTCATTATATGACTCCAAACGAACAATAAGATGTCGCAACAGAAAATGGTGCTGGACTATTGTGTAGAATAAAAGCGTTTTTCATCATAAACTTAACTATTACACACCATTATGTACCATGAAGAATATTGTTAGATGTCGCAAAACATACGTTAGTCATGGTGTTTATGTCTCACCGAAAGGAGACAATAAAATACTCTAAAAATAGTCTGTTTCTTTAATGTACACGAAGCCACTAACTATATATATGTGAGACTAATTATGTAATATTATGTAATATGTAGTAGCAAACGAGCGTGCAGGTCATCTGATGTTAAGTGGTCACTGCAACCCATGGACCCCCACATCTAACTTTAATCAAGATTAAAGCTTTGCCTCCTTAGGCGAGTCCTCAGGAAGCAAGGTTTTAG
>DWKL01003726.1:0-11232 GCA_018249415.1 Phareas burnsi
TATATTAATAGGCGTAGATTGCATATATGGAACAAGATAATATACAATACTTAAACTAAAATGCCGTTATCCAACATGTAACCAAATTTCGAATTCGAAGTAAAACTTTAATTAAAAAATTCACTATTTAAAATAGCTCTATTCCATCTATTTTTGTTACCTCAAAGACTTGCAAATCACGTATATCTTATTAATTAGCACATTGTTTTTAACATTATCCTCTTTTTTGGCGGTAACTCGAAAAGGTTTGGTATGTAACGACATTATAGCTTAAGGGCGGCAAAATGTCGAACATTAAAAGAATTATAAAAAAATAAAATTTTCAATCACGGTAGCTAGTTCATAAACAATATTAATAAGAATTGACAATATACAAAGACAATTGATAACATATTCCGGGGCACGCAATGACGTAACAGCTTTAATTTCTATCTTCAGATGAGACGACCAATGTTTTTCTTTTAACACTTTTTACTGTAATAAATCCATGCTAGGATTCGTCGCGGGTGCCATGAATGCATACAAAGACAAGCACACCAATACCTAGAACAGAAATTTTAAGTGCTCATTGTAATATGTCTGCGGGGCCGGAGATTGATTCGGAAATTTTGCATATCAAGCCGGCTTGGTAACAGCTGCATCACCAGCGTCATCTGCGTTAGTCTGTCGGTCAGGGACCATTCACAATCAGGTGTGCAACACGCCTGTTTGCCGTTTCAATAGATTTTAACACTTTGACTGCGGCAAACGCACCTTCCTTGTTACTGTCCGAGCCACCTGTGCGGCTAGCACGCACACGGTGCGTGCCGCCATATTGGAACACGTCTATTGTTTGCGCGCCGCAGGGGTTGATTGTTTCCTATATTAGCCACCGCAGTCAAAGTGGTAAAAGTTATTAAATTACTATAAATATATACGAAGCGCCCATCTCCGCGGCTTGTGCAGATCGTAACCTATTTATAATGTTAGGCAACATCTGGCTCGGTCGGCCGTCG
Organism: Phareas burnsi; assembly: GCA_018249415.1. Classification (NCBI taxonomy): domain Eukaryota; kingdom Metazoa; phylum Arthropoda; class Insecta; order Lepidoptera; family Hesperiidae; genus Phareas; species Phareas burnsi. Next base: position 996 of record DWKL01003726.1, read on the forward strand.
GATGAGAGCCCCCTAGTGGCCGAGTTTCATGCGCGCTTCCTTATTTGGAGGATTTGGATATTTGGAGGGCGCAATAAGCCGTCGGTCCTCGTTGTTATCATTGGATAGCAGTCGTTAAACCTTATCGGAGGCCTTGTGGGCGGTTTGAAAACAATCGACATGAGTGAGCAACTAACCCGTATCCCTTTCCACCGTTACACATTAGAGCAGCGTGGCAGAATAGGCCTCAAACCTACCCCAGGTGTGGGGATAAAAATGGTTGCAGCCAACGAATATAATTATTTTTATATTCGATGAATGAGTGAATTTTGTTCTATTGTTTTTGTTGTATTTATGTCCAATGAAGATTCATGACTGAAATCTTGAAACATAACAAATGTTTCGGCGGAACAAAAGAAATATATCAACGTAGAAGCGGTTAGGTTCATTAAACTGATTACCAATTATGCAATCAACGATGCGGTTAATTAGATAGCCGTTGGCTAGACTGCCGACTTATTTGTCGAACATTACAGAGGGAATGTGGGAAAGTAGGACTCACCTTAGCAAAATATATTTTTCTGGCATGTTATCCACCGTCCTCCGAAGCACGGAAGGGCGTATGAAATTCACTGGCGGTCTCCCAACACACTGCTCTTATGAGAGTGGTGGAGTGGATACGAATTAGCGGCCAACGTATGTCGGTTGTATTCAAACCGCCCGTAAGGCCTCCGACAAGGTGTAACGACTGTTATCCTATGATAATAACCGCAACCAACAGCTACGTGCCCTCTAAAGGACGCAAACGCACATAAAATTCAGCCACTAGCGGCCACCCACACAGATATTATAAATTATTATTAATAAAATGCTTACACGCCATACCAATGACTGAGCCACGATGAGTCGATAAAAATTTGATTGCCACATCGTCATCTCCTTTACACAAATTCTAAACAAATTTCACTTATATTGGACGGCATATTTGATAGTTATAAAGCTGAACTCAACACATTCCATCGCTCGAGCGTAATCGGGTGAGAATATTGTATAAGGTTAGGTATATTAATATTGCTTCAGGCCATCTCAGTCAAAGTCACCATTTACAAAGGCATATTAACGTGGTGAGACTGGCTTGTAATGCATTTAAAGCGGCCCGGGATACATGAATATCAAGGGTCCGATATATACGTAATACAGATGTAAAATTAATTTCCTGAGGATACAAAAATATCACACGAATTCCAGACCATAAACGCTTAAACCGTGGACAGATAGAAGGCGATTAATAAAACTTTGTAACGAGAAATCAAACCGACTTAAAACCGACTTAAAAAGAAAGAAAGAAAAAAGAAATAATTTAATTTTAATTTAATAGATTGTTTTGAAATTAATTTGACGAATTGATAACCTCATGTTTGTAAATCGATTAAAATATCACATTAGTTCTTCTTTTGACATGAAACGTCTTTTATTTCGGTTAGTAGGGTCACTTACAAAAATCATATGTAACGAATGTATGTTATGGCAAGATTGCTTACTACTTTAGAAGTATGGCATCTACTGGCATTATTATATAACCATAATTTAGAAGATACAAGCCATTACTCAGAAGTGCATATTGCTGGCGTAAATGGCGCTGTAATCTCGCGCAGCACGACGCATTTAGAACTAAATTTACCATCTTTCCTTTTTTCAATTTATTTATTTATTATCATTAAATTGTGGCGACCGAAAAAAATGCTAACCTTAATATGCCCTACTCAGGTGTGAAAACCTTTACAATTTTTTAAATCGCACGAGCAGCCCAATCGTCCCCGCGTGCCCCGTATTAGTAAGCTGCCATTAGACTGGGTTCGGGATCTCGTTACAAGTGAAACTGTTTACTTTGCCCCTACATACCCTCCTGCTTATCTGATTGGGTTTCGGCGATCGGTTATATATGATAAAAACTTTTTGTAGAGTTATTTTTACGGAAAACAATTTTATTAAAAAATAGCAACATCAAAAACAATTTTCGAATAATTGATAGATAGTTGACAACACTACGTGCTGCAAGTACTATACCGGTTTGACATGCAGCGGATATCTGGTTCGATTCCTGTTCGGATTCTCATGGTTTGTTTATTCGTCTTTGTGTTAATGGCACCCACGACACGGGGAATCCTCGTGTGGGGGTATGAGTAGGGGGTGCTAGTTTGCAAAGTGAATACAATGAACGAAGTGATAATCTGACTATAAAATATAAATTGTGAATTACCATTAGCAATCCTTGGAAGCATGTGTCCCTTCCTTCAGGACCTTCCTTTTTATGTCGTGCTCCTGGACTCGGGTCTCACGCCATTACTGAGGAAAGCCTGAAACATACTACACCATAATGCCCCAATGCGGATTGACGGATACACGGTTTAGGTGCCATGGATGTGTATCCGAACACGAAATTAATCGCGTATATTCGTCATTTACAAGTATATGTCTATTTAGTCGGAAATCGAACCCGCAACACTGCGTGTCCAATTGATAGGGTTACTACTGCTCTGCACAGGTAGTCAGTCAGTCAAATATATCCAATGTGACCCACACATTTAATATATTTGACTGATATAAAACTAGAATCTATACTTGCATTAGCAGTCTAATTTGTTACTTTATCAATGTAATTTTTACTTTATTCGTATACCTAATGTGTTTATTACGAAAAGGGTGTAATTGGGTTCGTTTGAATGTGAAAATCTGAAGAAATTAAATTTATTAATGACATCATAAGGGTTGACTCTTGGGGTGAGTGGACCTTATAATATTATAATTAAACGATTCGCTAACACGTATTATGAAAATATGTGATGCTAAAAAGGGTATTCTGTTAAGGGTTATTAAATAAAGATACAATATAACAAGATTTCAACATAAGATTTAAATCTAATATTCTCGCGGAAATTATACATTTTAATTACGTAACGGGTACTCACGATATGCGGTTTTTAATTGCCTATATTTCGACCCAGTTGCATGGATCGTGGTCACGGCGAAACTGCGGTAGCGGGAAATAACTATTGACAGGCACTAGTGGTAGATTAGTTTACCTACCCTACGTCTAGTTCGTTTTTATTTTTTATTTAACATATCACGACACCACACTACCAGTTAGTGTGGTTTCGTGATATGGTAAACAAAACAATCTTTACGCACCGAACTTTGCACTCATTTCGCGATAATGTTAGCTTAAAATCTTAACAACCGAAATAATAACGACGATGACGACGACGAAAACAACACCAACAACGACATCAACGACAACGGCAACAACAACAACATAACAGAATGACTAACCTCATTATATCTGTAGTAATTATATATATCGAAGTCACTTTCCGTGTCATTTGTGTTTCGAGACGATCGTATATTTCTATTCGTATCTTTGGCAGTTATATATCTGAAATTAAAAACAAATCATATTTACAAGAGTTATGGGTAATTTTTAAAAATATCTCTTCTACTGCAGCCTTTCACAAAGATCTACAGTTTTAATCCTAAAGAGACACCAATCTTTTTTCAATGCTATGTGCGTATTAGAATTTAATTATTACATGCTTTAGCGGTGAACGTAAACATCGAAAAGAAATCTACATATTCCATAGTTTTCCATAAAGTTCTTGGTCTCTAAAATCTAATAATCTGCTCTTGAATACACAATTACTACAATCATAGCAATGATAACCTAGTGGTAAGATTCTGGCTTCTCAGTAGGGTGTCTGCGATTCGAATCCCACACGCACCTATAATTTTCCGATGCCTACATATTAGTAATTAATTATCACGTCCTTTAATAGTGAAGAAACACTTCGTGAGGAAATTTACTCATCTGAAAATTCTCTGTAAAATTCTCGAAGATATGCAAAGTCTACCAATCCGCACTTATCCAGCGTGGCGAACTATGACCTAAACTCTCTTATTCGGAGAGGAGATCCCCACGCAACGATGGGACAATAATGGTTTAGCGACGAATCTACACTTGGTCAGCATATACTTGGGTATCTTGGCGTAGACTATAGCCTAAATCCTGTCTAAAAGAAGACAGATCAGCAGTGGAAATGTAATGAGATAATGATGATTTTTTCCTCTTCTCTTCTACCATGCTTTCTACCCAAAGGTTGTCTGGAAGAAATCGCTACCCTAGCGATAAGACCGCCTTTTGGGCACTACCGTTTTTATGTTTCTGTTTCCATGTGTGTTATTTTTGTGGTGTACAATAAAAATTATTTGTATTGTATTGGACTTACTCGTAAACATCTTCCACGGCAATATCCCTGTCAATAACCAATTTCTCCAGCTGTCCCTCGAACCAGTGGAAGTGTGACGGCGGCACCATTGCCTTTCCAACCACGCCGTGCTTCAAGGAAGGTTTCCTCCAATAGTCTATCAAGTCACTTTTCAGCAAGTGGAAATTGTCTTCTTGGTACTGATTGTGAAATTTTACATTGTAGACTTTGTAACTGAAAACATAATTATAAAAATATGTAGTATAAGTAAAAATATGCAGGGATAGCCTTGTTTATATTCCAGTCTCTTAGACTAGATGTCCGGGGTTTGAATCCCGCACGCCACTCTGATTTTTCGAAGTTATGTGCGTATTAGAAATTAATTATCACTTGCTTTAACGGTAAAGGAAAACATCGTGAGGAAACCTACACATCTGAAAGTTATCGAAGATGTGTGAAGTCTACCAATCCGCACTGGGCCAGCGTGGTAGACTATGGTCTTCCTATTCTGAGTGCCAGTGAAGGAGATTAACGGGACGATGATGAAAGAAGTCCATGGATGACAGTGACCACTTAGCACCTTGTGTCTCTTTATTTAAATGTAGCTCTTGTCTTATATTATTCAGGTAATTCCATACCGATATATTTATTTTTACCACATAAAACTTAAAAACAATTGATATATCTATTAGATACATTATCATATTTTTATAACCGAATAATAACCATAAAATTGTTCTTGAAATAATCGACATGATCACAATAACAACTAAATGATTTTATGGGGGTAAAATCGCTTATCTTAGTCCGGTTCGGGGGGACTAAACAATTTGCTTTATCTTCATTATCAATGCAATATTGTGCCACTGTTGGGCTCGGTTCTCCGCTCTTAATAGTGTTTCAATCCATAACCCACCACGCTGGCCAAGTGAGGGTTCATAGACTTTTTTTATGTTAGAAGCGTTGTTAGAAGCCAACGAGCGTCCAGGCTAACTGATGTTAAGTGGTCACTGCTGCCCATGGGCACGCATCTATAACCTCAAACAAAACTGAAGTATTATCTGAGATCATAAGGAGATGCGTCAATACTCCTGAGGACTACGATGATGATCTCGCTTCTAAGTGTGCCTGACGACTACACCTCTCCAACTGATACACAACTGCTTCAAGATGGATTATGAGGGCAACTGTGATATCTTTCCAGCCGAACTATGTAGGTTTACTATCTATTAATTAAGTTTACCCACATTAGATAATATTACAAAAATATTTGAAAATATCCCGGGTTCTACGGCTTAATCACTAACTGTATCCACTTCATTTATCCGCAATGGAGGAACGTAGTGGACTATACCCCATGCCTCCCCCAGTTGCGGGAAGCAGTGACACAAAAAAGGGTTGCAGCCAAAAGATACAAGCACCCAAGCAGGGGTCGGTACCACAGTAAAGGGTTCCGTAATCTAGACGCTTACCGTTATGACTCAAAAGTATAATCAGTAGAATTAAATATTTAAGCAGAATATACCATCAATAAACAGATTACTCATATCTCAAAACTAACCACTGCTTATTAAAGAAATATTTCTTTAAAAGTTTTTATGTTCTACTACCATTCACTTTTGCAGAAATTTCCAGACCATAGTAAAAAAGATTGAGAGCGCCCGGGGGAGGTTTGGGCGTAATACAATAGAAACCTTAGGGGGGATAGGTTATGTGCCTTAATTTTTTTTAGAAACTTCCACCCGGTAGTATATAGCAAGGAGGAGGGATACAATACAAATATCGGGAATGAAGGGGAGGACAAAGTTTTAACGAATTCAGAAGCGCATGTCGCACCAATTAGTGACTAAAATAAAATATCCCACACCATTGTATTGTTTTTTTTGTTTAGTTACATGTTTTATATGGATTGTTACCCTTAATTTTATTTATTTTTAACTGCACCATTGTTCAAGGGTTCATAGAACACACTTTGTAAATTTTGTCTACATTGTGCCAGTAGTCTCCAAGTAAAGAGGCTATGACATGCAAACAGACAGACAGATGAAATTTTATCGATTCCTTTTCTGCCATTAAGCAATGAAACTTCAAAAAGATGCTTTGTACACGTATAACTTTACACGTGTATTCTTCGTGTCATGGGTGCCATGACCACGCGAAAACTGACACAAACACCCAAACCCAAAACAGTAATCTAAATTGGTTTTAGTGGTCTGCTCGGCTGGGAATTGAACCCAGTGGCCTCGGGCAAATGAATGAGCGTTATCTACCAACTACCACTGGAATTACAGGACATAGAGAGGTGGTAGAACTATAGTTCATCCGAGGAAGTACCACCGCCGCTCTCACAATCAGTTGGAGAGGTGCGGTTGCCGGGCAGACTTACAGCGAAGCGACCATCATAGTCCTCAGGAATAGTTACACAGTTTTGTTTAAATGTAGGTCGGTAGGTAGGCCCATGGGCTGCAGTGACCACTTAACACCAGGTGGCCTGCACGTTCGTTTGCTACTCTTCGAATATAAAAAAAAAAACGTAAGCCGCGAGGAAAAGTATGTGTCTTACACCCATCAAACTAGAAGACATGTAAGCCGCAAAGAAAAGTGTCTTACACCCTCCAAACTAGAACACAGCAGCGCTACGTTGCTGTTGTCCGAGAGTAGATGTTGCGGTGAAGGCTTTCGAACCACAAAGAGTTTCATAACAAAAAAAAACATTACATAAGAAGAAATTATACCTAGATAAAATATCTAGGATTTTTATTCCTAGATATTTTATCTTGAAGATCTTCTTCTCTTAAAAACAGAATTTGTATCGTTTTACTACGAATTCTGTTTAATTTCAAATCCGCGCGCTAGATTGGGATTGACGCGCCAATATCCATACCCAGAACAGGAATCTAAATTCCTCATTTACATATCTATATGGATGTGGATCGAAACTGGAATCTCTGCATAGCAGACCGTTACAGTGATATGGGGGCCGTCAAAAAACCAGAAATTTTCTGAGGCTAGTATACGAAGTTCTGCATACTTCAAAAAGGCCTTCAAGAAGATAAAATTTTTTTTAAAGCTGCTATAGGAGCTGTAGCTCTCCATACTTCAGAAAGACCGTTAAAAGACCAAACGTCATCTAAATTGTATTGTGGATTAACGGGCGCCTGATTTTAAGTCCACACTACCGTCCAAAGCCATCTACTAGCAAATCTATAATATAAAAATGAAACGCTAAATTTGTTGCTAAGCGCAAATCTCGAGAACAGCTGAACCGATTTCGTTAATTCTTTTTTTATAATATACCTTGAAGTACGAGGATGGTTCTTACGGGAGAAAAATTTAAAAAAATTGCCTGAAAAAATATAAAACAACACTTTTCTATACGCCCATACAATAGACACGTAAAAGTATACTTAAAAGTCAATTTGAACTTTAATACAATAGCATAAAGTTTAAGTGTTAGTGGAGGAGTTCTGGGAAGGCATAACAATTGAGTGACGTTAGTATCGTATAAATATTGACAAATATTGTGACACTAGCTGACACGGTGTCCCGAATAGCAGAATAAGTATTAAAAAAAAAGAATCGACTGTTAGGCGATACGAAGTTCGCTCGGTCTGCTAGCTCTATATAGAACAGAAGTCCTACCTTAATTTAATCACACATGTATTGCTACTCCTGAGGTCTAGATGAAACCCTCGAAAGAATGAATCTGCCTTACACTCTTCAAATCAGAACGGAAGCGCCACACTGCTACGACGCGGCAGAAATAGGGGAGATGATACACGTTAGAAGAACGTCACAGTATTCTACCACCATCACTAGCAATGCCACTACCACTTCTACTACGGCACTACCAATACCACTATTAGTAACGGCAATCTTATTTGTGAACATTCTAATGTTCATGGATAACCATTGGAAATTGATTCCATATGCGTTAACGACAACTGGACGAAGTTTCTTCCACATCCAATAAACACATGGCTCTTCCACGCTTCGATTTACATGTTTCTGCCGCGTACAAGCAACATTTGGAATGAACTTCCTTCTAAAACATTCTCGGAACACTGTAATATGGCTCTTTAAAAAAGGTGTAAAAAGAGTTTTAAGCTAATATTATTGCGGAAATTATGCATTTTTAATTAGTTAACGGGTACTCACGATATGCGGTTTTTTAATAGCCCATATTTCGAGAAATTGCCTATATTTGCCTAAAAAGAACGACCCGAAGAAATCCGCGGTAGCTGAACACATGCTTCATTCAAGGGCTAACCCCTGGATTGAATTACACAAACCTTAGGTGATCCTTGCTGAACGCTGAACTATTCACGTTTAGTAAGAGAGGCAATAGAGATCAAAAACACGCTAGAAACTTCAACAAAGAAGATGGTTTCAAATTAGCGCAAAAATAGGGTCCAGTGGTTAGTCCAATTATGTAAACCGTAAATAGTGCAAAGTTCGGTGCGTAAAGATACAGTTATAGTGGTGTGTCGTGACATGGTAAACAAAAAAGAAAAACGAACTAGACGTAGGGTAAATAGATTAATCTATCACTAGTGCCTGGAAATAGTTTCTCCCCGCTACCGCAGTTTCGCCGTGACCACGACCCATACAATTGGATCTAAATATAAGCAATTAAAAAACCGTATTTCGTGTGTAACCGTTACGTAATTAAAAATATGCAAAAATAGCTCTTCTTCAAAGCCAGCTATGATAGCTACTCGTCTAGAATTGCAAATGTCTATAAGCGACGGTACGACCACTTTCAATTCAATTCCACGCTTAACGCACCATAGACAATATTTCTAAACTCACAAACTCACCTCATATAAAGTTCATTTTGCCCACAAACACACAGTAATAAATAATTTAACACCAAAATTACTAGACCAAACATTTCGATAGAGATATGTCATATGACTCGTGCTGAACTATTTGAATGTAAATTGTGATAATTGGATCTTATAACCTTTATCGAATTTTATCATATTATCAAACTAAATGCCTTTGTAGGAGTATATACCTACCATCTTTGATTATATACCTAATGAGATAGCGCATGTAGAAGTAAAAGGCTTGTCTCTACAGAGGCTCAAATCGTGGCTTTACATACACAAGCCACAGCACTGCAATACCCCGATTGCATTTTTTAATGTTAAGAGAGTAGCAAATAAGCGTGGAAGCCACCTATTACTGGTCACTACAATCCGTGGACACGTTCATTTGACCTCAAACGGAACTGAATCCTCTACGCATACCGGACATCTGAGTTCATACATAGATGCGTCACTACTGAGGACTGATATGGTCGCCTGGACAACTGCCCCTCTCCGAGGGATACACAACAATTGCTTCACGATGCATGATGAGGACGAATTTCAATGTTTTTCCCCGTTTTTTCATTTGTTGGTGTCAAAATTTTAGTGTGTCAGTTTTTATAATATACATTTTAATAGTGAGATGATGTGTATATCCAATAGCCGGCAATAGTTGACGTCCATTTTTTCTACAGTTCTTCGACCGTGATTATCTATCTATTCAAGTACACGATCAAAGCAATACAATATACAATATGTACTCAGTAGCGCAAATGTATTGAAACTTGTCAAGAACGAGAGGAATTAGTTTAATCATGTAAAAAATATATTTTAAAAATGCTACTTTTTAGTAGCAAACTTTTGTGTTGTATGTAATGTAGACCACATAGTAAATGATCACTACGGCCCGTAGACATCTGTAATCAACCACCGATAGGATTAAAATCTTACTTGAAGTCGGTAACAAATACGTTTCTAACCTGAAGATTGTTGAAACGCCCCGTATCTCTCTTTTCTCATCCTCCATCCAGAACAGCAGCGTTTAACTTCGTTACAAAGCAAAATTAGATGTGCCGGTAGAACCCTTCGTAATCGAAGCACGAAGATTTCTACCGCCCTTAGAAGTTATCTTTATGTTACGCTGAGATTTTGATATATAAAAAACTCAAAATATTTTCATACTAT
>DWKL01003727.1:0-11230 GCA_018249415.1 Phareas burnsi
AGTATTGTAGCCTTTAAAACATAGTACAGTTAATTCAGAATGTCACTTTACCTGACAATATTGCTAAGATAATACAAATATCGAAGCTGGCTCGGCGGTATGTTGATAGGTGTTCGCTTCACGGCAAATATTTGCAGCGCATCTTCGGGAACGGTCACTAGCTTCGCATATAAAAGAAGCCCGCATAGAAGCATGCATGACCTTGATTTTCCATCCTGGAAAACAATTAGAATAATTCAGTATTTTGAATACATTTATTAAACGATCTAGTTTTTTTGACGTCATAGTGGACGTCTTTTAAGGAAGTTATTTTTCGATATTTTGTACTTGCTATAATTTTTTCGATCGTCAAATTGATAAAAGGCAACTTTTTGTCAATCTTTTTTCCGCAAGGTGGCGCTACGTGTCTCTCAATATGCTATACCCCAATACCTGGCACGCAATGACGAGTGCGCTGCGGTCGTCCTTCCCCAGGTATTGGTACATGTGCTGCAACAGCGCGTAGTACTGCGAGAGCAGCGGCGCGCGGTGCTCGTCCGTCGGCCACACGGCCGTGTCCGCCACTAGTTGGCGGCGCGGGAAGCGGGCACGAGCGTCCTGCACCGTGTACACGCAGTACTTCCCCCCTGGGTGATGACTCTCCAGATACATCTGTGAAGATTGAGAACAATATATTTCATATTGTCCTCCCCCTGGATGTAAGGTCTCTGAGGTACATTTGTGTCGATTGAAGGGGAGTATATTAATCTGGTTTCCACATAGTTGCTTTCTAGATAGTATTAAAAAATTGAGGGGAATTACTGTTTTACCTCTGAATTATAGTTGTTTACATATACATTGTTGCAGATTGAGGAGAAATATATTATGTTGTGAGCCAGAAAAATATATTTCCCATCAATCTCCACCGCGTTAGTACTAAAGAGACTCAACTTGCACAGTTGTATCTCTAAAGAGATATATTTGTCGAATTTCAGGGAGAATATAGGGATGGCGGTCCTTCAGGTACATTTGAACCGGGATTTAACAGGAATATATTGTTTAACCGTTCCGGTAGCTCTAAAGTTATATCTGTAAAGAGATTCAGAGAGAAAACATTTTTCTGCCTCCTGGATAGTACCTTTATCTGATCTATGGAGATTGAAAGGGAATATATTGTTACAGCTCTTAGATGGTTGCTCTCTAGGTATATCTGGGGAGACATTCAGAGAGGACTACATTATTCTGGCTCCTAGACAGCGATTCTACAGGTCCATCTAGGAGGAACTTAAATCTTTACCATCAATATACCTGTGATCATTCTTTACGTTGCTATGAACTATGTATTAAGGCAACATAAGGATTATTTATCACCATGATGGAAGATATTTTATACTCACCCGCACGTCGTCAATATGGTTGGTTTTGTAAGCGCTCTCCAATAAATCTGATGGGTAAGACATAACGATAACACGGCTCGTTATATAACTTATGTCCAAATCCGCACGCGCTATCGATCTGAAATATAGAAACCATGTTGTTACGGTATTTGTTTGATACTTTATATTTGAAAATCTACCTAAGATATTCAACCAACTGATGATTTGATAACAGTACTTTACGTAACCAATTTTTTTTATATCTTAACCTAGCGATAAGGCAGACAGGCCACCTGATGGGAAGTGATCACCGTCGCCTATGGACATTTATTTGCAACACCAGAGGAGTCGCCAATGCATCGCCGGCTTTAAACAATGTTATAATAATAGGCGGTAAATTGTAGTTCGTCCGAGGAGGTAACACCGCCTCTGTCATAATCCGCCGTGAATCAATTCTAGTGTTTAGGATGGAGAGGTGCGGTTGTCGGATACACTTCAATGAGACGACCATTTTAGTTCATAGGAGTAGTGACGCATCTACGTAACTTTGATAGGACTTCAGTCTTGTTTGAGGTTAAATGTGGGTGTCCATGGGCTGGAGTGACCACCTGAAGTCAGGTGGCCAGCACACTCGTTTGCTTCTCTTCTCACATAAAAAAATGAAAAAATTCTTATGATTTTGATTATTGATTTCAAAAAGAAGAGGGATTTATTAAACAACACACTTATAACATATGCACAAAGAGGACAATCAGCTACTTACTGTTGGACAGTCTGCATAACTTTGGACGATGTGTCCTTTAAGTTCTTCAGAAAGCTGCCAGCGCCATCTTTTATAGATGAGAATAAGCCGCCGGAGACCGGTGGCGCTTGCGGCAACGGCGCGTGGTAGTGCGGTGCGGCGGGCGGGCGCGCTGGCGGCGGCGGTCGCGCGGGCTCTGGGGGACGGGTCAACGGGACTTCTTGGCTCGCCGGTATGCTCTCTTTGGGCACTGGAATCAAAGAACAGGATACAGTAACTCATACAAAATTTACGTTACATTACACTTGACAGAAGTAAAAAACAAATTGATTCGTATTAGCGTATTATTAGGTTTAGATACACAATCCACGTAGAGATTAAGTTGCAAGGTTCGCCTCATCCATCGCAGTAGATCGGCATTTATTATTTATCTACAAGTTTATCAACATTTTGTAGATACACATTTCCTAGGGGTATTCTTAAATTCAAAACATTGAATCTTTACCTGTTTCTTTCCAACGCGAGTATTCTCACGTATGTTAAAAAGCTATATATATAATAGAGGTAGTAAAAATGCACGCAATCTAACAGATGTTAAGTGGTTACAGCCATAAACATCTCATATCAGTGTCGCCCATGAACTCCAAATAGGTTGAAATCCTACCTGAGGTTATTATTCCTGACAAATGCGTTTCTGCCCCTGAAGACAATATTTATGTAAGTCTTCTCATGTCTCTCGCCTATCTAGGTTATTTTTCTCACGACATAAAAACAAGTTTTGTCAATTTAAATGCTATTTATTTCTAGTTTAATAATTTTACAGGTTACTTATCGATAATAGTAACAAAAATATTGCTCGTCTATAAACTACATAACAAAATTTTAAATATTGTTTAGTTAGACATTTTATTGGCTATGTGATGATTTAGGACCTAATTTTTATTGATCGCCATGACACCTGTTAAACTGTTTTGAACATTTAAAAGTACTAAGTAGGTCGAAATGGTTTAGGCAAAGACAATTTTGTTTTATATAACGCGGTAATTAGCATCGAATAATTACGCATAACACTAACTTATGTAAGATTTTATAGTTAAAGGAAAAGCAACGTTTGACAGCTATCATAGAGATCTTAATACAATAACTTTCTTAAGAAAATTTATATGTAATCAATATGTACTTAATTATATGGAATCACGTGTTGGAAAATGTATAATATACAACGCATACAATGTAAACAAGTCATCATTAATAATATAGAAAATAATGAAAGTAAATATATAAAGTATAAAGCTCAAAAAATATTAAATTAAGAAATCTTCATAAAAAAAAATAAAAAAATATTTATGATTTGGAGATGATTATTTTAGTCAATTCTACACTTTATCAATTACAATAGAAAAATATATATTAGGTAATTATAGATACCTAACGATGTTCGTTTAAAGTGTGGAAAGATTGGCCACTTTTTTTTATCTTTGTTCCTCTACATTCAAAGACCTTTAATCGATGATTCGTTTTATTTTAATGAATAATGTTATATAGTTAGAAAGAACTACTTCCGAACAATCCGCGACTAACGTGTATGACGACATATATTGTTTCTTGAAAAATATATACCGTCATACAAGTCGGTCGCGGATGCTTGCGGAGTAGATATTTCCTAACTTTTTAGCGTGGAACGACTGATACTATTAATTAAGAATAAAGTTGTAAAAGAAAATATACCGCCCACTTAACAGTGCGGTTGGTATTTAACTTAATATTTGCGCATTATGTTGTCATATTTTAAATAATATAACGATATAATATATAATTGAAATTAGTCACCGGGAGATGTTTATCTCTTGGGAACAAGCTCGGGTAAAGAGGAAACCTTCGAGACCCGAATTGCCCCCCCCCCCCCCTCCCCTTCCGCCTCTGTGATGCTATAGTGCCATGGAGTATGAGAGGCCTGGCAGGGCCGGACGTGCCACTCTCGATTCGAAAAAAATATACGTACTAGCACCATGGTGTTATATTATTAAATTAATAAAACACTTAAGCATAAACACACATAGAAAATATTTTGTTTATTACATCTTAAGATCAGTGCAAATTGATTAAAAATACTGAATCAAAATAAACTATTTAAAATTTAAACTACATATGCTAGCCAAAACAATATATTGTTGAGATTATTACTTTTCCATGTTTAACGAAATTACAACACAGGCTATGCGTAACTTGAAATCAGGATGTTTAATAAGTTTAATAATAATGCCTACTTTTATAGTTCACTGGCCCTTGACGTCCTCTTTCGGAAGATCGTCTTATGAACAAAAAGTACATCGAATTTGGTTTTCCCAATATGCATTTACAAGTTTGCTTGCAGCTCTAAATAATGATATAACATCAGATTTAATCCATCCATAAAAGTAACGATAACTTTATGAGAGCATTTCATATGATCAGATTTAATAAGAAGTACTAGATGTTTGTGGTCGGTTTGCTTAAAGATAGTTCGTAATGGCTTAATTTACGAGAACTTAAATAAATACTTAAAGGGTAGCAAAGTCTATAAATACTGTTAAGCAATAATATACCTTCTGTGAGCAAGAAAATAAATACAATTAATTATATTTAAAATGTAAAATAGTTTAAAAAATGTTCAAAAATTTGAGCGAAATTAAATTATTTGTGTAATATTAAACGTGTAGCAATATGTATTTAAAGGTTAAGACGAACCCAGTATATTTATCAGGTTTACAAATTGTAAATGAATAATAAATAATAAATATCGTATAGCAAATAATAAATTAAAAATTATAAAATTACTAATGTAGCAAATAAAATAACAAATTAAAATAATAGTAACAAAATGAAAATCACACAACGAAATGGTAACTAATTAAATACTAAAATGTTTTCACGACTTTTTACCTAATTATGTATAAGTTGTACGTTAATTCACCCAAAAACTGTATCGGATCGGACAACTTATGTAATAAAATTAATTAACAATTTGCGGTGAATAATTTGGGTGGGGATTACCACCAAAATATATTCTATTTATTTACTTTTCAATTTGGACAATTCAGGAAAAATGTATGGACATTTGGACATTAAAGTACAAACATGTGGCTAAGCGTGAAGCGAGCATTAACACACTAAGTATAATAGCTGGACGAAATTAATGTTGATTTAATTTTAATTGGCACTATTGTTATTTCATAATATATACACACTTTAATTTAAAACAGATAAAAAGTAAAATTCCAGCTATAGCAGTCTTGCAAACAGGCCTGAAAGTATGTTACTTGAAAAAATATTCAGCCCAGAAAATATTTAATACAGGCTTGAAATGTCTTAATATTTACTAGCACATTTTGATATAATTCAGATCTTTCTGACAATTCACTAAATACAATGTATTAAGTAGCTTCATGGGCGTAGCCAAGACGAAAATAGAAAATAGAAGGTTGTTTTTAGATTAACCGCGAATAAAAAATATGTGTAGGAAAATTATAACTTATTTGTCCGATAAAACACGTTTCATTTTAGGTTATTATCTGCTGGCAT
The DNA here is from genome assembly GCA_018249415.1 of Phareas burnsi. Classification (NCBI taxonomy): domain Eukaryota; kingdom Metazoa; phylum Arthropoda; class Insecta; order Lepidoptera; family Hesperiidae; genus Phareas; species Phareas burnsi. Next base: position 5,659 of record DWKL01003727.1, read on the forward strand.
ATCCCTTGAAGATAAATAATTAACCAAAACTCTATTACTTATCATTTCTTTACAATATTTTTTTTGGTCCTTCTTACACTTTGACAAACTCACAGCTCGCAAGAGAAAAGGCAATATTTTTGGAAGCCCATTATCCTCTTACACAATTCCTCGCTACGCCCATGCTTACGTTCATTCAAGTCTTAAATAGCTGCTCGATAGTTCAAGATGTATTTTAAACAATGCAAACAGAAGCCAATAAGAGGGTAATGATAAGCATAACTGAACGTACAACTTAATCGTAAGCGCCGGTACACATTTGCGACATTCAACGATTGGCAACCGTACGATTTCAACCGCACGCAATTTTTTATCTTTATATTTTGTTATGGTATTTTGTTGCTTATCATTAGTGGTAGATTTTAAAGAGTCAATTCAGAATTACATGATCAAAGTGGTCAAATCGAAATGATGACACTAGAGATCAAATATACGCTGCGTTGGTCGAAATAGTTTATGTGACTATAGTAATTTGAGAGTCCAGTGTTAAGTTGATTACGTGCTTTGATCGTCGTTGTTAGTGTCCGTTGTAAGGCTGTCGCAAATGTGTGCTGGTGGCATTAAATAAAAACAATCGATACTCATCATTGCGAGCATATCCAATACGTTTAGCAAGCGATCAAGGTGTGCGTGTAGAGTCCGATGCAAGGGTTCATGCTAGCGCCACGGGTCATTTAAACGAGAAAACAATCGGGCACCCGAAAAAGTTGAAAACACCTAAAATGAAAAAAAGAAAACGTGATATGAATGCTAGTCGTAGATGCTCAAACGTTATTACGAAACCTCATGTTTTCACTGGTAAATAATAGGTCAAAACTACATAGAAACATACGTTAAAATATATTGAAATTATAGAAGAAGTCAAACTTTCCATTGTCAAACATTACACTAAAATTTAATCCGCTCAAAAATATCTAATGCTACAATTGTCAAAACGTAATCGTTTTATCATTATCCTTATATCCATTTACGTAACCCTTAGACATATTATTAATACGTTTACGTAAAAAGATGTAACCGCGCTGTACGTTTTCATCAACTCGCATTTTATAACGACAACGCTTTCAATTAATAAAATGCGTTTTAACAAACAATAAACATTCATTTAACGTTTGCAAATTGGTCCTATTTACTAGTCATTACCGCTTCCACTGTGTTTATGTTGCGTATCATCCAATATACACAGTCTGTAAGTATAAAAGTTTCGAAATATATTTTAATTAAAACTTAAGTTACTAAATATTCTAATATGTAATACAACCAGAAGTTGAATTTCTCGTTCAATAAGACACCGTTACATTTATTTATTTAAAAAAAACATGAGATTTCGTTTTATGAAAGGACACATAAACATGCGATGGTTTATGCTCGTAAAAAACATAATAAGCACTGGCTTTAACATAACAAAACTACATGCAGATAATAATATTTTGAAAAGTTGGGTTACCAAAGTAAGAAGTTATAAAGTAATAACGTATCACAATATCTCAAGTTCCTCAGATAACATGCCCTAATTCCTTCAGTTATTAGTAAATTTTTCGAGTACACACTTAATTCATATCTATATCCTACTATTTGCGATTAGATGTAGATTGTGTTACAATATAAATACTCGTTAGAAGCAACATTAACCCACTCCTTATTAGTGACAATGGGGACTCCGCAGCATTAGTTAAAATTGGTTAATTAATTTCGTAAAGTTAATAATGTATTGTGTATATATGGTACATAAACGTCTACTAATGGAAGTGCTTTTCATAGATAAATATTTTGTTAGTTTATTTCATAAACTTAAAATATATACCGAATAATGTCTTCATTTTATTAAGTTACCCAATTTAATGTTAATTAAATTGTAATCATCATAATTAAGATTAAATTCAGTAATTAAATTTAGCTACTTTCATTTTATTAAATTAAGTAGGGAACATTTGTCTAAATCCAAATTTATTTGAGTCCGTAGAATATAAGCTAAGCCATTTTTTTTTGTCGAAATAATAAAAAAAAATCTCATGAAAAATAACAGACATCGACTAAGGAATAAAAATTGACGTACAAATTACAATAAATTAGTCAAACCATTAACAATGAGTACATTAGTAGCAAGTATAAAGGTAGGTTGTACAATTAATCCGGTTGATCGTTTCGGCTGTTTGCAATCAACAGATAATGTGAAATGTGTGTAAATGGTTGCACCGTGAGATGGTATTAAATTATTATATAAGTGAGCAATAAACGTATTAATGTTATTAAATAAATATCATATCGTTACATTATACATGTTTGTGTATATTTCTCGACCTTCGTTTAAATTTTTCAGGTACCATGCGCTTGCCCTGCTTGTAGTAAAAACAATTAGTGGCAGGTTTTGTACTATTTCAATGTTAAGTCGATGTTATTAAGACTTACGAGTTGGAGTAGTGGGGGACTTAAATCGAGTACTTACTACGCTCATAGATATGGAGTGTACTCGTTACTATACATATGACGAAATAACTCAATTATGTACATGCTAGCCTTATCTCGATACCGTGGTCCTAGAAATAATACGATCATTTCCGGGAGTTACTATACAGACCAGTCTAAATATGTGCGACATGTATTATTTCAATAAGTGGGTATTATGTTCCAAAACAACCGAACTAATTGTCCCAGTCCTAAGGCGTTGGTTCGCCAAAAACAAATGTTGCAAACCCCACCACGATGTGAAACTTGCGTATACCTGAGCGACTTCGATGTGTGCAAATAAATGTATTAGAAGCGTGCAAATTTCAACACTGAATTCAAAAAACGAACCCTACCATATATTAGTTGTTAGTGACAGCTATTTAAACTACTTGCGAGCCAATAATGCACATTAGTATGTTAGCATAATGTTGAAAATCATTTTCATTACCCTTACTTTTCCTTGGAATGTTTATCCAAACGTTCGATACTTTTCCACCTAAATTACTTGATCTTTTTCAACTATATAAAAATAAAAACAAACCAATAATGATGACAATATACTCATTTATTTCTATTCCAAAGTGACAGTCGTATGACAATCTGACAAAAATGCACTTTACACGTAACAATTTCATGGCAGCTCTGCTCTGAATACAGATTTGTCTCGGTCTTGTATGACAGACTTCAATGTATGCGTATAAAACATATATTTTCATATAGATAGGTACTAAACACTAATTCAATACTTGTACCTCATTTCACATTTTGTTACCATATTGTCCTGGATAAATCCACGTTTGTAATCGATATCCAATTATCTTAAAAATATAGCCTCTGACTAGTACGACATCGATAAATTTTAAATTTAATTAAATATTAATAAATATTATTAATTTTGTGACAGTGCGACGCTTACCAAGCCACCAAATGTTAGTGCAGGTATTCATATTTCCCACTAGTTATATATTTGTTAGATGATATTTGAAATCCGAAAATACAACATAGATATATGTTATCGTGTAAGCTATAAATAATGTATATTATTTGAACCATTAGGCTAGATAAACATTTATCTCTTTCGATATTACACGTACGTCGAAAGCAGCTTCGTTGCCGCTGTACAATGATCAATGTAGTCGATACATTTACGATTAATCAATGTATGCAGGATCGAATATACCCATACTATGATAATCAAAATTTTACATAACATAGTATATATCATACACTTACTATAAAGATAAAAAACGGGGTTATACGTTGGTGTAATGGTTGTGTGCATACCCCTACATATACAGGAATGTACACAAGATTATTAAACTTCAAGTATCATAGCTAGCTAGCGACAATTACCTAATCTAATAAGATAATAAAATACACACTTCATAAGCATGTACCGTCTTTTTGGTTATAGATTTTTAATTACATCCTAAAAGATTACTTGAAGTAATATTTCAAAACTAATATATTCTCATGGCCATGTTGACGATGTGGGCGACATCTCGTTACTAATTTGTGATTCGCACCCGACTTATAGATAAATTTAAAGCTCCGTTGTTTTACTGTTCATGTAAATTCACTCGTGTTTTATTGCACTTGAGACCTTTGGACGACTCCCGAAGATACAAAATCTAACTACAAACCATCAGATAAACGCCTTTCGGCGTTTAAGCAATTTATTCAAATAATTATAATCTTCAATAGAAACAATTATAATAGAAGTAGGTAAAAATATGGAAAGTCAAATAAATGCTATACTACCTTCTCTCATTCGGTGAACATATCATTCAACATTATCTTACCTTTGGTGGTGTTTCGTATTGATGAAATCAACATTGGAATGTAAAATAACTCACATCGTTTTATCGAGTAAAAATAACCTTGCTAAGAAACTCAATTGAAAATAATTATTGTGGGGGAAAAATAAAAATTTGAGTGTAAAAAGTCAAAAAATACTTGACCATTTTTAGCTCGAGTCGTAATTGCAACAGAACATAATAATGAACCGTAAAGTGTAAGGGCAACTGGCGCGCGACCGCGAATGAGCGTTGCGAACGATCTGCATACGATTTTGTCACAAATATCGGATGAGCCGCGACGAAAACTCTTACGATATGGTAGTGTAATATTTACTTGACTTCTTATTACCTGGCGAGCTAGTGGCCACAGATTGTTCAACTTTTTTACGCTCAAATTTGAGTGGTTGCTTGAGATTGACATTGTGGGACTCTGCTATCGCCGCCAGCCGCTCCAGCACGCTGCTTATCGTCAAGCGCATCTCGGGGTTCACAGTTAGACAACCACCTGCAGACAATTACGGGCACGTCACACAAGAAGCATTACAAGACAACATTAATTGGATTGTGTTAAAATAAAATACAAAAGATTCGTGAAAAAAATATTTGTAAAGAAATCAAAAAAAATTATCTATTAAGTGAGCCCTGCAGATATCAAAGGTTGGTACGAAAAGTGGATATCAAGGCTTTAAATCTCCTTCTTGAGACTTAAGTCAACACTATTTTTGTTGAGTATCACCATTTATTTATTGTTATAGATTTAATTACAACCAAAAACATTTATAAATATAAAAAAATATATATATGTTGCACAAAGAAACATGAAATTATATAAGAAAATTTTCATAGAAAATGTAGCTCTCCTATACTTACTTATTATTTCATGAAAACATTTGTAGCGTTGATCATTCGGATTGAGGTTATAATTGCCATTCAATATAGCCAGTTTCGCAGAATCCTCAAAAGGATGTTGCATATAACATAAAGTGTATAAAATACAACCAAGTGCCCACACATCCACAGAGTGGTCAATTTTACGATTATCCCAAGTGTCCAACATCTCTGGCGCTCTATACATTGGGGTTGTAAATTGAGCCAACTAAAACACATGAAAATAACTATGGTTAACTTAATGATCAATTGAAATAAAAACAGTTTGAAAAAAAATTATATAATCAACAATTCATACTGTTAATTATAAAAACATATTTAATGATTTTAAACTAATATTATCGCGGAAATTATACATTTTTTATATTATGTAACGAGTACTCACGATTTGCGGTTTT